>CAUYSK010015595.1:0-10446 GCA_963575035.1 Avahi laniger | reverse complement strand
CCAGGAGTTTGAGGTTGCTGTGAGCTAGGCTAACGCCATGGCACTCACTCTAGCCAGGGCAACAGAGAGACACTCTGGCTCAAAAATAAATAAATAAATAAAAATAAGACGGATTAATAGATCAATAGAAGGATAAAACAGTGAATAGATATATACTAGAGTAAGTAGAGCAAAAAGTAAATGATAAAATCTAGGTGGTATGAATAGATTCTGCTGTAAAATTATTTCACTCTAAAGTTCTTTCAACTTTGCTGTATGTTTGAATTTTTCATGATAAAATGTTGGTGAGAAAAATGATATCCCGGGTTTCCCAGCGATGAAATTCTGGTACTAAATCTCCAAAATAAAAATTGGCACAAAAATTACCAAGTTAAGATCATGTTTTCCCTCACTGTTTTGCATCGCCTCATCCTACAGCTCCCTGAGCCACACGTCTCTATTTCATAGTAGACAATTCCATCCCTTCAGGGATTATGGGTGTTATCAAAAAGAAAACATTCAGAGACCTTGCAACTGCAATGTTTACTTAAAGCTGTTTTTATCTCCTGTGTAAGAGAAAAGTCAGACTCTGATTTACAGTTGTTATGTCTTAGTAATCCTACCCAAATCAAAATGAGAATGAACACTGACTGGTAATATTATTTCCAAAAATAAAGCTTAGACAAGAAATCAGAAAGAAAAGAAAATGATTAAAAAGAATATAGATAATATCACTCTCCAATAAAATGAATCAGTACTCCTTGAAGAAATGGCTGACGCTAGGACTGGGGCAGAAAATACAAGATGAGCCTTAGAGCATCTTCTAATACAAGAAAGGAAATGCTAAAAACAAATAAAACAAAAACAAAACAGAACATGGGAGTATGTCAAAGGGACACAGGACCCAACTGAAAGAGTTGCCATTGACCAAAGCTAGAGCAACGTAAGCAATAAAATAAAATATTATTAGAATATAACCCAAAGTATAAAATATGTATGAGTTCATACTGATATAAATAAATGATAAATAAATAAATAGGGAGAAGAGATATGTCTCCCTTGTCAAAGAATTCCAAATAATTTAAGTAGATACTTCCCCCTGAAAGAGCTTAAGCATAACTCTCCACACCTTAAGTGCACAGAGTGACTTCTTTCCAAAGAGTAGAGTATGAAAAAGATTGGGAGAGAGAGTAACTTTATAGTAGGAAAATCCTGACAAACATTTCTTTAGCCAAGTGATCAAGGTCAACATCAACAGTGATAAGTCATGGTGATAATATGTACCTGTTATATATGCGTGTGTGTGTATGTGTATATATATATACACACACACACACACACATATATGAAGAATTTGAATGACCTTCATCCCTGGTTCCTAGGAGAGAGACTCTAAATCTTTGGAATTTCTCAAGTAACAGGAGTGTCTTTGTTATTCATGAGCCTCTCAGATCATACCTGAGTTATGCTAACAAGGTAGCTCTGGATGGGGGCGGACCATGCCAGAAAGACCAACTGTGTGATTAAAGGATTGGAAGCTTTGAGCCAGGTGATACGAGCCCAGCTCAACCTCCCCCATGGAGGGGAGGAGTGCTGGAGATTGAGTTCAGTCATGTGGCCAATAATTCAATCAATCATGCCTATGTAATGAGACCCCAGTACAAACTCTGGACAGCAAAGCTCAGGATAGCTTCCCAGTTGGTGAACACATTAATGTGCTAGGAGCATGACACATTCTGACTTCATGGGACAAGGATATGGAAATTTGTGTTTGAGACTCTCCCTGGGCTCTCGCTATGTGTCTTTTCATGTGCCTGGTCCTGATGTGTATCCTTCATAATAAAGTTGTAATCGTAAGCATAGCTCTTTCCCGAGTTCTGTGAGTCATTGCAGTGAGTTATCAAAGCTGAGGAGCATGTGAGGCTTGAATCTGTAGCTAGTTGGTCAAAAGTGTGGATGGGCCGGGTGCGGTGGCTCACGCCTGTAATCCTAGCACTCTGAGAGGCCGAGGCGAGCGGATTATTTGAGCTCAGGAGTTCGAGACCAGCCTGAGCAAGAGCGAGACCCCATCTCTACTAAAAATAGAAAGAAATTAATCAGACAACTAAAATTATATAGAAAAAATTAGCCGGGCATGGTGGCACACGCCTGTAGTCCCAGCTACTCGGGAGGCTGAGGCAGTAGCATCACTTGAGCCCAGGAGTTTGAGGTTGCTGTGAGCTAGGCTAACGCCACGGCACTCATTCTAGCCAGGGCAACAGAGTGAGACTCTGTCTCAAAAAAAAAAAAAAAAAAAGTGTGGGTGGCCTGGAGACCCCCAAACTTATGGCTGGCATATGAAGTGGGAGCAGTCTTGTTGAAGACTATGCCCTTAACCTGGAATCTGTGCTAACTCCAAGTGGTTCGCATCAGAACTGCATTGAAGTGTTGCAGTACGCTTGACATGATGTGATAAAAATGGCACTTTACCTCTGTGGCCTTTCTCCCAAAAACCCATAACACTAGTCTGATGTTGAGAAAAACAACAGACAATTCCAGTGAAGGACATGCTATAATATACCTAATCAGTACTCTTCAAAATTGTCAAAATCATCAAAAACAAGGAAAGTCTGAAAATTATCACAGCCAAGAGTTGCCCAAGGAGACATAGTGATTAAGTGTAATGTGGTATCCTGGATAGGATCCTAGAATAGAAAAAGAGCATTAGGTAAAAATCAGAGAGACCTGAATAACATATGGACTTTAATTAATGTATCTATATTGGTTCATTAATTGTAGCAAATGTAATGTACTAAGGTAAGATATTTATAAGAAGAAAAATTGAGTGTGGTGTATATGAGAACATTTCATATGGTCTTCATAACTTGGTAAATCTAAAACTATTCTGAAATAAAACATTCATTAAAAAGAAGAGAATAACATCTATTGGATGTTGGGCAGGGGGGAGGGGGGAGGAGGGAGGAGGGAGGAGGGCACGGGTATATGCATATACAAAGAGTCCAATACGCACCACCCGAAGGATGGACATATTTGAAACTCGGACTTAGGGAGGACCGGGGGCAAGGACAACATACGTAACCTAAACATCTGTACCCCCATAATATGCTGAAATAAAAAAAAAGAGAGAGAATAGAGGAAAAATCAAAGTGGATATCTAGGCTGGACCGAAGGTAGTGAGTTATCTCACTTGATTGTTCACAGTCAATTACAGATTAAACTCCTTGTTCTACTACTTTCCCCCTCCTCACTATTGCACTCGACTAGTCTTTAAAAAATAAATAAATAAATAAGTGGATACCTAATGGCCTAGAATATAATCATACACATCAAGAGTTAATGAGTTCTGTTAACTGACAGGGTTCATTTGCTGTTATAAGCACTCCAGGAATCTTAAGTCAATTCAAAAAATTTTAAATACAATACTTACTGAGCTATTCCTCCAGTTAAACCTAATTGAACATGATTATTTATTTGCTGCAATTAAAATAGGGAAAGTAAATATAAAAGGTATAAGTGCACTAGGACAAAGAGAATGAGAGAAAAGATAATAACCGAGTATGTCAACATCTTAGAAGATAGGAAGCCAGTAGAACAGCAGCAACTGCTCTGGGAAGGCAGAAGCCCTGCTCTTCAGTGCCTGCAGGGAAGCTTATTTTACTGGCAGAGCCAAAGAGGGCTTAGGACTCTGTGGCATTGGGTACTATGCAAAGCAAGAGTTAGGTATGGAGCTGAAAACAGGGATTTGTCAAAAACCTGTAGAGTAAGTAAGATGTAGATCCCTGAGTTTATTCACCCACAACCCATACATTTTGGCCATAACCCTTTATCCGTTCCCACCCCACCTTGCAGGCTACCAGAACTATGTTCTCAGGAGAAAATCAGCAACAGAGGCCCCAGAGTCAGGAAGGCCGGAGTACAGAGTGAGGGTTGGCCCACTGCTGGAAGCAGCAGCAATGCTGTGGAACAAGTTTGTACCAGCTCACAAGAACCGATTGCTAAATTTTCAGGAATTTTGCAAGCCAGTTGTTAAACACAGCCATTTGTAAAAATTAAATTGTATAAGCTTACAACTAAATAAATTGCATTAAAAACAGACATAATAGATATTCAAAGCTCATAACTACCTAATTATTTTTACTATATTTTATTATCTATTCTCTTGAGGTTATTTACATCTATTGTTTCTGCGTGGTAGAAATAATATACAACGGAGAACTATTGTGCATGTCTTCCCAGCTCCACATTAAGTAACATTATGTTGGTAAGTTGAAATTGGCTGTGGGGGGAATAATTACACTACAGATATAGGCAAATGCGACGAATCAGGGATTTTTTCGTTCTTTCAGATAGCTAGTTGTTCATATTTACCAGTGAGTGCATCACTGAGAAGGATTAAGTGAAAGTCTAGGTGGTGAATTGTGATGTTCATAATCACTTTTACCCACCTACTCCTAGAATGCTTGCAGGTATCTGTATGTCCCCTTGAGTATTCTTCTTTGGAGAAATTTAAAATCCTACAAGAAAAGATCTACAGATACTGATATTTTGAGATTTCTTAACAAAAAAATAGCTTGCTTGCTTCCTGATCACCTTACAAGGAAGTTTATCTACCTACACAAAGCTCCCAATCAACTTCTTAGAACCTTTTGCAAATATAAAGACAACCTAGTATCACCCAACATCTGAGGAATGCCCCTCAACCTAAAAACAATAAATGGAAAAAAGGAACTCAGAAGCAGTAAAGTCAATGCAGGCAGAAGAAGAAAACTTTTCAAAACAATAACTAACAGCCTCTGATTTAAAAGACAATATTACATCCGTGAAAGGAGAGAAGATATATTTCTTAAGAACTATAAGAGAAAAAGAGGTTGTATAAATTAAAAATCTGATATCAGGCTTAAATGAATAATTCAGCAGAATGGTTGGAAGCTAAAATTGAGGACAGTTTCCAGAAAATTAGAACAGTGATAAAAGGGATGGGAAAAAAGAGGGGGGAAAGGTAAGAAAATTAATCCAGAAGCTCGAACTAATAGGAGTTCCAGAAAGAAAACAGAGAAAATGAAGAGAAAGCCTTATCAGCGGGCATCAGTTAGAAGCCATTTCCCTGCAGCTGACAAAATACCCATCCAAAAGTGGAAAAAGTTATAAAAGTGCTTGGTTATCTCAGATAACATGAGTCTGGAGGAAGACAGCTTTACATTTGGCACATTGACTCAATTAACTCTGCTATTCTCAGTATTTTGGCATTTTTTTCCTTAAGCTTGTCCCCTCTGGGTGGCAAGATGGCTATCACAATTTTTTTTTTTTGAGACAGTCTCACTCTGTTGCCCCAGGCAGAGTGCAGTGATATTATCACAGCTCACCGTATTCTCAAATTCCTTGGTTCAAGCTATGCTCCTGCCTCAGCCTTCCAAATAGCATGCGCCACCAAGCCTGGTTAATTTTTTCTGTTTTTGGCAGAGACAGGGCCTCGTCCTTGCTTGGGCTGGTCTCCAACTCCTCCCTCCTGTCTCCGGCCGCCCATAGAACTAGGATTACAGGGATGAGCCACCACACCTGCTTGGTCAGCTATCACAATTTTAAGGTGACAACACACCATCTCCCAATCAAATCCAAAGTAGAAGAAAGGAGACAATACAATATGCTCTTCCCAAGCATGTGGCTGAGGACTGAACTCTGATCTTTTTCTTTGCTCAGAAAATTCCTTTGTAAGAGGGCCTGGTGAGTCGCGCCTACAAATGATAAAATCTCAGTAAACAGGGTTTTATGATGTGGTTTACTCCCCAACCTGATTCTGGTATAGCATCACATAAATGGCAGAAGACCCTTATCTTAACTCAGCATTCCTTTCCGCTGATTCCTAATCTTTTGGACAAAGCTAACTCTTTCAGCCAATTGTCAACTGAAGAATCCCTAAACCCACCTATGACTTGTAAGCCCCTGCTTTAAGATGTCCCACCTTTTTGGGCCAGACAATATATGCCTTCCATGTATTGATTTATGACTTTACCTGTAATTCCTATCTCCCCAAAATGCATAAAACCAAACTGTAACCCAGCCACAGCGAGTCACTTGCTCAAGGCTTCTTGGGTGTGGCTCTGGGCTACGGTCCTCAAATTTGGCTCAGAATAAACCTCCTTAAATTATTTTACAGAGTTTATCCTCTTTTCTGTTGACATGGCTCATATCAGAAAGCCTCCCTCCCCCCAGCAGACTTCTGCATTTATTTCATTGACCAAAAGAAATGTATTACATGGCCATCCTTAGTTGTAAGGTAAGTTGGAAAAGCACGCACTGTATCAAGCAAATGGGAATGGGATTACCATGATTGGTTTAACAATCATGATGAATCCGTCTGTAGGACTGGACACATCGTTGCCTGAATAAAATCAGGATTCTGTTAGCAAGGAATATGAGGAGAATGTCTTTTGAACAGGCAGCTAAAAATGTCTTACAAGATATAAGAAAATGTTAAGAACTGAAGGACACAGACACCCAGAGTGAAAGGATGTACAAAGGTCAACCACAATGAAAAAAATCAAAAGACCAACACAAAGATATGACTTCTGAACACCTCTTAAAGTCACATTTAAGTGTTAGGAAATTAGAATGGCATTGCACTTCTTAACAAAAATCCAAGATAATAGAAGATAAGGAAGCTATGCCTTCAAAATTCTGAGGAAAAAGCCATTTTCAACTTAGTATTCTGTACCCAACCAAATTGTCAAGGACTTTTTCAGATAGTCAAGACCTCATAGAGTTTACCTCCCATTTCTTGAGAAAATACTATTGCATACGCTTCAGCAAAGCAAAGGAGTAAACCAAGAAAGAGAAAGTCATAGGATTCCAGGGATATTGAATGCAGCCCTAGACAATTCTCAACATGAGTGAAAAAGAAATACGGTAGGATGCATGAGAGAGGTTTCAAGGAAGAAATAGAATTTACAGAGTGCCTCATGTATTCAACTGTCTTCCTATGAAGAAGTAGCAAAAGTTACATATAATAACTAAGCAAATGAGACAATGAGATAATAACCAGCTTGTGGAAAAATAAAAGGCTGTATCAGAAAGAAATTTACTTAGGGAACACGATAGTTATAATGTCATATTATTATAAATAATATTGATTTAACCAAAAATTTTACATAACTAAATTGGGAAGATGGAAGGGGACTATATCTGTCAGTCAGATCCCAACAGGAAGCAGATGATACACTCAGATAAGGATAAACCAGAGGGTTTCTTTACAAAGGGATTACTTACAAAGATGCGGGCAGCATGTAAGGAAATCACAGGGATAGTCAGTAACTCAGGGCTGTACTCCTTACCCCAAAAGGAAGAAGGGAAGGAGCAGTTACCAAAATCTACAAGAAGAAGAATGTGAGAAGGAGGCCTCCTTGAAGGAACAATGACCTTTGTTTGAGGGACAGTGGGAGGGAGTTGGGGTAATAAATACCCTAACCTCTCCCACTTTCCTCCCTCAGACCTCTCATCTGCTCCCCACTGACCAAACCCAACAAGGAGCCGGAGGGCATGGGAGCCATTAGTGTGGCCCACACAGATGAGACGTCTGGGACAGAGGAACTGGAGGGACAAATAGAAGGTATCTGCAACAGCCGTGAAGTGTGATAGTGTGACAGTGTAGTCATCTAACTACAATGTCAATTTTTTTAAAAAAATGAATTTAAAAATAGTAGTATATGAATATTATTTAGCTCTACAGAAGAAAATACCCCACGAAACAGCTGGTAATAAGCATTCCTTATTAGAAGGAGGTAACTGCATGGGAAAAGTACAGAGGTGGGAAAGTTCAAGAAGTATTGAAAAAACGAGCAGCCCAATGTGGTTGTGCTGTAAGGAATCTGTAAAGAAAACATGGGAGATAAAACTGAAGTGACAGATTGGGGCCTTACCATGGTGGCTCCAATTGCCAGACTGAGGATTCTGTATTTAAAGTGTTGAGACTCAAGTAAAGGAATGACATAATGAAAGCTGAGCTCCAAGAAAGATTGATCTGGCAGTGATACATAGGATTAATTAGAGTAAAAAAAAAAAACCTAGATAATAGGAGACTTGGTAGATACTATTTCATGGTTCCAGTTAGAGTTTTCAAGTGTCTAACGTAATGGTGTCAATGAGAAGGGAAACGATGACATTAAGCTGAAAGATATCTGAAAACAAAATTGGAATAACTTCATTCACTCAAAAAATATCCATCAAGTACTCACCACATGCCAGGCACTATTGTTGGCAGTGGGGATACAGCACTGAACAAAACATACAAAAATTCCTATCCTTATGGAGCACATATTCTTCTGGAGGGAAACAAACAATGGATAAAACAAGTAAGTGCTATCAAATCCAGAGGTCCTATGAAGAAATACAAAGCAGGAATGTAGGACTAGAAATCTGAGATTATTAATTTGCCTTTAGTAATGAGTTTGAGATGGGCCTGGGATTTCCAGGTAGAGATGCCCAGATGAATGGAATTCAAAAGAAATTAGAGCTAGAAATATAAAATAGGAACTTCAAAAGCAGAAACAGTGGAGCCAGACATGTCTAAGGCTGTGGTTCCCAGCCCCAGTACCAGTCCATGGCTTGTTAAGAACTGGGCCGCACAGCAGGAGGTGAGCCACAGGCAAGAAATGGAAGCTTCATCTGTATTTATAGCCGCTCCCCATCCCTCCTATCACCACCTGAGCTCCACCTGCCTCCCACCCTGGGGCTGTGGAAAAATTGTCTTCCATGAAACCAGTTCCTCGTGCCAAAATGATTGAGGACCGCTGGTCTAAGGGGTCAGCCTACTGTTCACAGGATGTTACCTTCTTGATGTACTCCAATTCTCCCAATTTTGCAGGTCAAAAAAATTTTATTTTGGCCAGGCACGGTGGCTTACACCTGGAATGCTAGCACTCTGGGAGGCTGAGGCAAGAGGATCGCTTGAGGCCAGGAGCTCCAGACCAGCTTGAGTAAGAGCAAGATCCCATCTCTACGAAAAAATAGAAAAATTAGCAAGGCATAGTGGCATGCACCTGTAGTCCCTCCTTACTAGGGAAGCTAAGGCGGAAGAATGGCTTGAGCCCAGGAATTTGAGGTTGCAGTGAGCTATGATGATGCCGCTGCACTCTAGCTCAGACAACAGAGCAAGACTCTGTCTCAAAAAAAAATATTTTTTTTTATTTTGTCCATGCTTCCAGAAATAACTGGGCCTGGTACAAGTGACACATGCTAAAATTACAGACTGATATAAAGTCATAATTTCAATATTAAAATGAGAAACATAACTGTCAACTAAACTGTAGAGCTCACATCGCTCAGTTAATACCTACAGAAAAGTCTATGTTGGTAGCTAGAACATGATCTGACTCCTGGCTTGCTGATTGTGGAATCAGAGCTAGGAGAATGAGGTGAAAAATCTTCATGGCTAGGATAGTCTCATGCATTCATTAACTCCATAGAGAGATATTCACCAAGGGTCAGCAATGCTTCTGCTTGATGATTTGTCTACCATCTTTCTGGACAGAGGTAGAAACATGCTATCCAAGTTTTCACCTTTGACTCCCTTTCTTCTAGGTTCGTTACAAACCATTTCCCTGCATTCCTTTTGACTTGGAATATTGTATAGTTCTTTTGCAAGTGGGATATGATTAGTATTGTTATGATTTACAGACTCTTGAGGTTTGGTGGAAACTGAGATGGCAACAGCTTTATCTTTAAAGTATCTGGATCCATCCAGAAATCTTTCCTGGGCTCCTGGATAAATGCTATATGTCACAAGATACTGAGAGAATTCAAGAAAACCCCCAGGCCAAAACTCTTAGTTTGCAATCTGGCCGTTCCCATCCCTCTCCACTCCTTTTGGCACGTGACTTCGTGTGGTATAAAAGAGACTGAACCGAGAAGCAACTGACAATGTACTGCTATTGAAGATACATTACTCTTTATTAATTTTTAACACCTACTACATGCCAGGAACTTTTCTAAATGCTGGGGATACAACAGTGAGTTCCTCGCACAGTTTGCAATTTGTCAAGGCAATAAATATAAACTTTTGACAAAGTTAATTCTTGTGGATTTGTCTTGATATGTCACATTATATTTCTGCCCCCCTGTAATGTCAGGATTCATCATGAAGACAATAAAGTTATCTAAGATTTTGCAAGCCACGTCTGTCTCTCTCTTTTCTGTTCCTCCAGCTCCACAGATCCTGAGAGAGAAAGGCTATTCTGGTCCTGACAGCTACTGACAACAGAGAATATATGCAGAAAGGAATCAGTTGAAATAAGAAGCATATATAGGTGAAAAAAGAGAGCCAAGAACAGAACGTAAAAAGTGCCTACACTTAGGGGACAACAAGAAGTGGAGCCAATAAGGAAAACGAGAATAGTTCGAGGAGAGTGGGAAAACCAGTCTGATACTGTGCCATAGAAAGCAAGAAAGAATGGAGGGGGATCAGCAGGCGACACA
>CAUYSK010015593.1:0-13363 GCA_963575035.1 Avahi laniger | reverse complement strand
CCTTAGCTCTGCACAGGGGTACAAGAAAGTGGTGTAGATGGAGCAGATGCCAGTTGGGGCAGGGATGGGGACAAGGGTCAGTGCATCTTCACAATTAGATGGTGGGAAGGATGAAGGATGAGCCTATGACCTGGCCTGGGTCACCTTCAGTTTTCTGAATTAACCCTTTGAAAACTACCAAGGATGCAACGATAGGGCATCAGGTGACGGACCTATTTCTGTTCATTGCCCGTGGGAAAAAGGTTTCCAAGGGATCCAGCTGAGCACAGCTGATTTGGACCTTTCTCTCTAGAGAGAGTAGCTGGCTCAGCTGCGAGGACAAAGCTGTGTTTTCATGAGGCAGTGCAGTGCGGTAGGGAAGACACTGGGCTCTGGGGCCTGAGGGACCTGGTTTCAAATATGCTGCCACCACTTCCTGGCTATGTGACTTCGGACAGATGGCTTCACTTGTCTGAGCCTCAGTTTTTAGCATCTGATAAATGGAAATAATAGGTTGGTTGTGAAGATTCAAAGTGCCAATGCTCGTGCATTGGAGCAGCACCTTACCTGGATAAGGTGAAAACTGAATGATGTCAAAATGATCCTTGACTGCTATCCCGCTAAATGAAGCACTTGGCTTGTACGTAGGGGTCACATTGTACAAAACATTTTATATCTTTAAATGCTAGAATCGTATTCAATGCAGTAGGAAACTGATATCAAACAAGGTATCAAGAAACCAAACACCAATGGAGTTAACAGATTTCTGTCTTTTGCTGACTCACTGTGTAGAGCAGTCTTTGAGTGAAATGAGAGATAGTTCCCCACACAAGTTAAGTTCTCTCTCCCTGGCATGCATCAGTTGAAATCTATTTCAGAGCTGGCACATAAATGAATGTGAGTTGATAATAATGTAGTTGGTATTGATATTATTTTTACTGAATTGCCCAAGAAGAATATTTGGCAAGCCAGAACATCTGAGAAGAGCTCTGGTTTAGTGGAAGGAATGGGTAGGTTAGTTTCTTTCTGTTTGTTTGCTTTTTTATAGGCATTGTTACAATCTTGGGGGTTGCATCACATATAACACTCTCCACAAAAGGCTATGCGCCTAAGGAAACTATATCGTATTCGTCTACGACTTCGGCTCTACCCAACAAGAAGACAGACCATGTCTTTGCAGCTACTTCTCCAACCTCTCCACAAACCAGCAGCTCTATCGGGTCCACTGAGCAGACAGCTCCATCACATGGGACTCAGGAAGAGAAATCAAATACAGCTATCACCACAACCTCCAAGGGCACAACACTGTCAAATCCCATGATGACTTCTACATTGAAGGACCAGAGAGTGACATCGAGAATCACAGCCTCATCCAGCATGGCCACTTCCCCTGAGTCCCCAAAACAGAATCAGAGCACTCTATTTACAGCGCCATCAACATCAAACACCATAGTCCGTGGAGTAGAGTCATCGGCGTCCACTGACTCTGAGATGCTCACCACAGTCACAGCTCCAACAGCATTAAACACAACAGACAAGGATGTTAATTCACCCAGGCCCATGACAACCACTGTTTCTGAGAATTCATCTGGAACTACGTCCCCAAGAACATCGAACAAAGTCACTAATGTGAAAGAATCTTCACCCATGGCAACAAATGTGGTTATCCACTCCACTTTGCTAACCACAACCACTCTAGGGACAACTGTCCTTGGAACAACTGTGTCTTGGACTCAGGAAGGAAAAACTACAGCTGCATTCTCAGCTCCAACAACAGCCCCCATGATGAGCAAGCCATATCCCAACACAGCCACACAGACACCTTCCTATCCAGCAGAATCAGCCTCCAGTGTGGACAGTTCTACTGCCCAATCACCTGAGACAATGGCTGCTCATTCCACAGCCCTTATCCCCAGCACCTCAAGGACAACAAAATCCTCTATAACCAGGACTAGTCAAGCATCCCCTAAAGATACCCAGAGTGGTAGTCCTGAAACTGAAGCCTGTGCTTTGGATGAGTATCCAGACAGTAGGGGAGTTTGTAGGTGCAATAAAAGCTACTACGCTCACTCAGGTAAGTCTGTGGAACTCATGTGAATAAACCAAAGAAGAGGCAGGGGCCAGAGTGGACATCATAACTCTGCAAAGGCCCAGAGGAACATTGTATGCAAAAGGCATGGGAGGGGCCGGGCGCGATGACTCACGCCTGTAATCCTAGCACTCTGGGAGGCCGAGGAGGGCGGATTGTTTGAGCTCAAGAGTTCTAGACCAGCCTGAGCAAGAGTGAGACCCCATCTCTACCAAAAATAGAAAGAAATTAATTGGACAGCTAAAAATATATAGAAAAAAAAATTAGCCGGGCATGGTGGCACATGCCTGTAGTCCCAGCTACTTGGGAGGCTGAGGCAGTAGAATTGCTTGAGCCCAGGAGTCTGAGGTTGCTGTGAGCTAGGCTGACGCCACGGCACTCACTCTAGCCAGGGCAACTGAGTGAGACTCTGTCTCAAAAAAAAAAAAAAAAAAGGTATGGGAGGGCCAGTGAGTTTTGGTAAGACATTGGCATCTGCGGAGTCCATCCTGGTAGAGGTGATTTCTGGCAGGAGGACAGGCAACTGGGCATATGAGGTAGAGTAGACAAGTTATTACACCAACCGCCAGCCCCCAGGACTCCAGCTACTGGGCAGAGATGAAACCTTCCTGGGGGAGGGAGCTGATGATCCACCACAGACCACGGCTATAGTCCCAGCAGAGGCCTGTAAGGCTAAGCAGGGAAACTGAGGCACAAGTCTGATTGTTGAGGCAAGTTAGTGTGGCAGATATTACAGAAAGGCTGAGACTACAGGGCCTCCCCCAGGCAGTGCAACAAACTCCCCAGGCCACCCTCCGGTAGGGCTGAAGCTGGGTCCAGGGAACCAAAAAGATTATAATGTCCCCTAGACATATGTCCTCCATAGTCAAAATAATTCTAACCCTCCAATACATTTAAATTTAACAAAATTCTGATTTTCCTAAAATGACTACTGTGCTTTTTTTAAAAACTATCAAATTCCTTGAAGAAATATTTCTTTGGCATTCCTGCTTTGGTCTATCGGGTAATCCTGCCTTGGGATGAAGTTTTCTTCGTAAGCAAAACTAGCAGTACTTAACTTATGGGTTAGTATTTTCCAAAATACATTTTGTGGGACACCAATGCTACAGAATGTCGATAAACATTGAATTTAAGAAAAGGTTCTGGCCAGGCGCGGTGGCTCATGCCTGTAATCCTAGCACTCTGGGAGGCCGAGGCGGGCGGATCGTTTGAGCTTAGGAGTTCGAGACCAGCCTGAGCAAGAGCGAGACCCCGTCTCTATCAAAAATAGAAAGAAATTAATTGGACAGCTAAAAATATATAGAAAAAATTAGCCAGGCATGATGGTGCATGCCTGTAGTCCCAGCTACTCGGGAGGCTGAGGCAGAAGGATTGCTTGAGCCCAGGAGTCTGAGGTTGCTGTGAGCTAGGCTGATGCCACGGCACTCACTCTAGCCAGGGCAACAGAGTGAGACTCTGTCTCAAAAAAAAAAGAAAAAAAGAAAAGGTTCTGTTGTCAAATATATTTGAGAAACACTGAATTAAACAAAACTCTTTCTTTCTTTCTTTCTTTTTTTTTTTGGAGAAAGGGTCTTGCTCTTTCACCCAGGCTGGAATCTCACTGCAGCCTGGAACTCCTGGGCTCAAGCAATCTTTCTGCCTCAGCCTCCTGAGTAGCTGGGACTGCAGGCACATGCCACAACACCTAGCTAATTTTTCTATTTTTTGTAGAGACGAGGTCTCGCTATTGCCCAGACAGGCCTCAAACTCTCCGTCTCAAGCAATCTTCCCGTTTTGGACTCCCAAAGTGCTAGGTATGAGCCACCACACCCAGCCCAAAACTGTTTCTTGACTGCAGGACTTTTCAGAGCCTTTAATACTCTACTGTTCACTGTGATTTCCTTACAACAGATTATAGCATGTATTTCCCAAGAGTGTTTGTCCCCAGAATCCTCATTCTGAGGAATGTTTGTGCAGCACCTTGGAATACCCTGTTGTGGAGCTAAGCAGCGTGTATAAGGCAGAAATGATCAGGATAACAAGTCCAACCCAGGTGGTTTTTAATCAAATCCTGAGGGAATGCTGGCCTATTAGGGGGTTGTCACCATCTCAACGGACTCTCTTTGTAAGACCGGGGTTGTGTGCCAACTTGTATAAGCTGCATATGTCTTTCCACAGAAGGTATAAAGTATACCGTTGTGTTTCCAAGCAATGAAAACAGGACAATTTTTCTTTTTGTGTTAATTTTTTTTTCCCTGTAAGAACATGGGCTCTGCAAGATAGACTGGGTTTGAACTGTGTCTCATTTTCTTCTGCTAGGGATAATAAGAGTACATTGACCTCATAGCATTAGTGTGAGTGCTAGCTATCATTAATATTATTATTTAGCACCCCGTATTACAATATAACATTAATTGCAATAGCAGAAAGTTATATGACTGACTCAAACTCTCCAACCCTCCCAACACACACTGATTGGTTCAAAGCACCTGCCTGCTTTTTTTTTTTTTTTTTGAGATAGAGTCTCACTCTGTCACCCTCGGTAGAGTGCTGTGGCGTCAGCCTAGCTCACAGCAACCTCAAACTCCTGAGTTCAAGCGATCTTCCTGCCTCAGCCACCCAAGTAGCTAGGACTACAGGCACACACCACCATGTCCAGCTAATGTTTTCTATTTTTAGTAGAGATGGGGGTCTCACTCTTGCTCAGGCTGGTCTACAAACTCCTGACCTCAAGCCATTCTCCTGCCTCGACCTCCCAGAGTGCTAGAATTATAGGCATGAGCCACCATGCCAGCCTAAAGCACCTGCTCTTAACGCATTGACTTTCATGTGAGTTGTATTTAACTCCGGCTAGTTTTAACCCCAGGGTCTGGTGAAGCAAAACCCTGCAGCTAGTTCGTGAAAATCTTACTTGTTGATGTTCTTATTGTTACCATTAATATTGACAATTTAATTCTAAAAACGTGGATTGTGTTGCACATAACTTGAGCACAGAAAACAATAAAAAATAACAAATTAGAAAGGATAGGTTTGTTTTAATAAAACACCATGGCCCCAGGGGAAAAAAAATTCTTTTTTTTAGAGTGGTAGTCATTGTGTTAAACTGTAGTCCATTCATCTCACCAAATATGCCTGCCAAAATCAAAACAGCGAGTTTAAAAAAAAAGAAAAAAATTTAAAATTCCAAATAGAAAATAAGTCCAGAAATATTTTGCACTAGTATTTCCATTATGTTTTACCTTTTAGCTTTACTTTTTAACTACTAACTTTTAAGTAGTTCATCCCAAATTCAGTGGCAAGTACGGAGAGAGCAGATGCAAAGAGAAGGGAAGGGGTATTCGCTTCTCATTCATCACTCCAACAGCACTGGTATTTGGCACGTATCAGTTAGGACACCTTGTGTTGCAAGTGGCAGAAAGCCAACTCTAATTGGCTTGAGTGAAATACATAATTTTTTTTAAAAATTGAAAACATGAAACAAAATAAAACAAAATTGGCTGGGCGTGGTGGCTCATGCCTATAATCCTAGCACTTTGGGAGGCCAAGACAGGAGAATTGCTTGAGCTCAGAAGTTCAAGACTAGCCTGGACAACACAGCAAGACTCCATCTCTACAAAAAAAAAGAACAATTAGCTGGGCATGCTGGTGTGCACCTATAGTCCCAGCTACTTAGAAGGCTGAGGCAGGAGGATCGCTTGAGCCTAGGATTTTGAAGCTGCAGGAAAAAAAACAAAGTTTATTGGCTCATGAAACTAGAAAGTCCCCAAGAAGACCTGCAGACTCTCCAACCTCTTGTCTCTCAAAGGCCTCTCTCCCTTCCCTCCCTCAAGGCTACCTCTTCAATGAGTTTAGGTTTTTCCAGACCAAATGAGCCATTGACTTCAAGCAGTTTAGTCCCCTCAAAATACCCCTGGGCTTGACTTCCAGCTTGGAATAGAAGGGAAATCACAGAGAACAAAACAAATTAATATCTCAAAATATAATCTTACCTGACAAGTGACAGAAACCAAGAGGGCTAGCTAAAGGAAGACAGTGCCTCGGGGAGGCCAAGGGCAGGCTCCAGCAGGTTCTCCAGGGACCGGAACTTGAACTGGGAATGTAGCAGGAACCAGGAGCCACCTCTCTCAGTCTTGCTCTTCCATCCCACACCTGCACCTGCTCTCTCCCCTCCCTCCTCACCTGCCTCCCAGCCCACAGGCCAGAAGATTGACCACCTCACCTCTCGAGCTTCCTGCTGCATTCTTTGAGGCCCAGTTCCTGATTCCTGAGAAAGAGATTCTGAGTGGATCAGCTAAGCCCAGGGATCAGGGTCCCACAGGGCAAACATGCTGTGGGGACTCACCCCCTGTGACAGAGACTCCTTGTGTAGAGGAGTCTTTGTGGGTTGGGCTAATATCCCAACAGTGTCTCCTCCCCCTACTTTAGACTAGAACCCCCTCCCATGGCATATCCCGGGAGCCTCAGGAGGCCCCTGCCCTAGCTCTTGTCCTCCTGCAGAACTGTTCAGGGTGTCCAGGAGCCTGCGTTGCCTGCCGCAGAAAATTGAGGTGCTCCTGAGCTGCTGCTTCCTGGAGACTCACCACTGGATCCTGGCGAAAGGTGCCTTCTCGGGATGCTCCAGTGTCAGCAGAATAGACCAGGGTCTCCGTGTCCAGGTTTTCACGTTGGAGAAGAAGGAGGGTACCTGTGGACTCCGCCTCTCTGTAAGCAAGCTGGGAGGGGCCGCCTGATGGGGGGGGATCTGTGTGGGTGGAGACAGGAGCTGGGAAAGGAGTGATTGGGCACCAGTCATGACTTTATTTCCCTCTGACTGAGAAATTCTCTAAAACGGAGTCATGTCTCAGTCATCAGACCATATTTTTGAGGGAAAAAACCATGTTGTCCTCCGTCAGACTGGGAATACCCTTGTGGGGGGTGCCATGTTTGATGGATTGGGACATTGGTTTCCAAATTGTTGTTCAGCCACAGAACCCCTTAAAATGGTAACAACCACAACCACAACCAATATTTATTTTCTTACCATGTGCCATGTGCTGTGGTTCAAACACTTTTTTTTTTATCACATTATCTCATTACATCTTCGTGATAATGCTGTGAGGTTCCCATTTTACAGATGAGTAAATAATCTAAGACTCACAGAAGTTGAGGGATTTTCTCAAGTTGCATAGCTATTTACAGATGGGCTTGCACTTGTAACTGCCATCCCCTTCTTATATACATAAAAGCAGAGCAGCTCTGACTGAATGGGGGAGGAGGAAGGGTGCCCTGCTGGGCGAGCTTCCACCTGACACATAAACTGGCCTTCACAGCCCTCGAAGGAGGCTCTGGGCTCCCCGAGCTCAGTTTGAAAACCAGAGTTTGTCCTAAAGGGATAATTTAGTTCCTCCCAGTTACCTGTTGTTATCTCTAGTTCTGCTACCCAGGGATTCATGCAGTCTCTTGCTGAGGTTATGGAGTAGTGTCGGCAGTTCCAACATGGAATGGCTAAGTCCATGGTTATGCCTCTGGAACTCTCTATTGACGTTCTTATAGCAACAAATCATTTGGTTCTTTAAAAAAAAAAAAAAACTGGCCAGGTGCGGTGGCTCACGCCTGTAATCCTAACACTCTGGGAGGCCGAGGCGGGTGGATCGCTCAAGGTCAGGAGTTTGAGACCAGCCTGAGCAAGAGCGAGACCCTATCTCTACTAAAAATAGAAAGAAATCATCTGGAGAACTAAAAATACACATACAGAAAAATTAGCCAGGCATGGTGGCGCATGCCTGTAGTCCCAGCTACTGGGGAGGCTGAGGCAGAAGGATCACTTGAGCCCAGGAGTTTGAGGTTGCTGTGAGCTAGGCTGATGCCATGGCACTCTAGCCCAGGCAACAGAGCCAGACTCTGTCTCAAAAAAAAAAAAAAAAGCTCTATGTAAACAATAAAATACCAAAAAGATATCCAAATCTTGGGATAGGGACCAAGACTTGGCATTTTTAACAAGCTCCCCAGTGATTCTTTCATTTATTTTTTTCCAAGGGATTTGAAAATGCACACTGGAATTTGAGAACCATTGGCACAGAAGTTAAGAACATGCATGGGCTCTGGAAATTCAGATGTTGAATTCTGGCTCTGTTACTTGCTTTGGGCAAGACTTTCAACTTTCTAAACCTTAGTTTGCTCATCTGTAAAATGGGACTAATAACAGAAGTCTCCTCAGAGAGTTGTGGTCAAGCCACAGTGCCTGGCATACAGCCCATGCTCAGTAAATCTTAGTCATCACTTTTATTTAAATAGACAACTTGCAGCCAGTGAGGATGGGAGAAGGTTTTTCCCTTGGGGATCTGAGAGTAACAGCAGCCTCCCTGTCCTTTCTAGACCAACAACAGCCACGCCCGGTACTCTCTGGAGGTGCCTCTTCTGCACGTTCTCCCTGACTTCACCAGTACTGATGCCACAGTGTTCAGCTTCAGCTGCACGTACCCGCTGGTGGTGAATGTCAGCCAGACCCAGCCCTACCCAGTGGTCCCCTTTCCGTGAGTCCTGTCTTGTCCGCTGCCTCTGGCTGGGCCCTGGGAGCCTCCTGAGATCTCTACCCCCAACCCAGGCAGAAGAGTCAACACCCTCAGGGTGTTGGCCCCCTATGCTCACCCACCAAACATAGCACCTCTTAGATGGAAACTCAAAGCATTAGTGGAAGAAAAAAAATGTTTCTATGAAGGAGTGCATTATGGGTTGCTTATGTATAGATTGCCATAGAGTAGGATGGCTTCAAGCGTCCTAAGTCTGGGGATCTATGAGGTGGCGCCTCACTTTTTAGGTGGACCAGGAGGAAGGGTAGCAGGTTTTCTCCTCCCCTTCCTTTATTCTCTGTGCTTACCAGTGCTCAGTGACCTAGCGAGGCAGATGGTGGGTGATTGTCCCTCCCCCTGGGGTTTTGTGGTGAGGGTCTCACTCTTCTCCCTCTTTAGATATATCACCATCCATGTTCCGGGCACTGGGGACACCATCGTTATCCTGGGAATCTTCACAGACGCTCAGCTCTCAGCTCCTCTTGAGAACAGAACAGCTCCTGTTGGCAAGCCCCTCTATGTGGTCCTCAGGGCCACAAGCAGTGATCCAGACCGATTTGCGCTGGTGGCCAATGAGGTCTTTGCCAGTACCAGCGTCTCCAGGATGGGTGCTGTTGAGGCTACCTACCACTTTGTGAATGAGAGGTAAGGATCTATCAGGCCCAAGAACCTCCTGCCCGTGCCAGACCAGCCCTTCCACTGCAGCTTGCGCTAGGTGCTTTTGTTCCCCTAAGTACAGATCCTGTCACTCTTCTTTGTATCCTTCGCACCCAAACACTGAGAGAAAGTAAGTGCTGGGTGAATGTTTGTTGAATACTGCTATCATTCCCATTTTACAGATGACTAAATTAAGGCTCAGGGAGATTAAAGCTTGCCCAAGATCTCCACAGCCAATAAGTGACATTCATTTCTTTTATTCTTTCTTCAAACAATTAATGAGGGCCTATGATGATAAAACTAAACAACAAAAACAAAGCTAACATTTCAGAGTGCTATACGCTGTGGTATACATGTATTGCATTTAATAGCCAATACTAGCTAATTACTGACATAGCATTTACTCCATGATAGGCACAGTTTGAATCACTTCACATATATTAAGTCATTTACACCTCACAACACACTCTATAAGCTAGTTATATTTTCATTCCCATTTTATAGATAGAGAAACTGAGGCTCAGTTCACACAACTGGTAAGTAGCGAACCTTGCTAAGTGTTGGGAACACAGAGACAGTAAATACAAGTCCTTACTCTCAACAGTCTAGGGAAGGAGCTGGGTCTCAGGACTTCTAGATCACATTTTATTAACAAGTTTTCACAGAGCACAGGGAATCATTTCTTACCTTATTTGTTCCTCAAAACAACCCTATAAACCATCATTTCCTCACTTTACAGATGAGAGAACTAGAGAGGGCTCAAAGAGTTTAGGTGACTTGACCAAGGACACACCATGGGCCCATTTGTGTTCTACAGTCCAGGTCCTGAAATACACCACCGCCAAACCTGTCCTCGCATGCAATTCCTCCTTTGTCGGGAGGAAATGGAACCTAGTGATTAAGGGTATGAGCGGGCACTGAAGCCAGGCTGGCACCTGCAGAACCTTGGGCAACCCTCTCTGAGCTTCAGTTTCCTCATCTTTAAAGAAAAAAAAAGGCAGGTGGGGGAAGGAGGGTGCAAAGTATTGTCTTCCTCACAGGATTGGTGTGATGCAATGAAATAATCCATGTAAAGTTCTCAGCAAGAGACCCAGCATCTACACCTATACAGGACAAGTACAGAGGGGGAAATCGGAGTTTGCCCGTCAGCACCGCCGGCCCCAGGGCTCCTAACCGGTCCGGGACGCTGCCTCTCCCTACAGCTGCCCAGTCAGCAACCGGCTGCTTCAGGGCCTGCAGGCCAACGGGGCCTCTCTGGAGGTGACGCTGGCCTTCAACCTGTTCCGCTTCTTGACAAGCGATACGATCTACCTACACGGCCGCGTAACCCTGTGCGACAAGAGGGCGGGACGCCCGTGCCAACCGGTAAGCAGGCAGCCCCGGGGCCTCTGAGCAGCCACGGGCTGGCCAGCGAGGCAGCTCCGGGTGGCCGGACTCCCAACAAGGTACAAGTCCTGGAAGCGGATTGGCCTATCCTTCCGGGGGCGGGGTTTGTGGGACTAGTAGGGCGGGGCTTTGAAGACCTAGGTCTGTGGATTGGTGAACTCACTTGGGGCGGGGCAGGAGACGGAGCTACCAGGGGTCTTGGGCAAAGTCCCAACCTGGCCCGCCTCGCTATCCGTGTGCCTGCGTCGCCCACAGACGTGCAGTGAGAACCTTCCTCGGAGGAATCGAGTCTGGGAAATCCGAGCGTCGGAGGGCCTGGAGCGCGGCGGCAGCTGGATGGTATTCGGGCCCATCCGAATAAGTGGTAACTGAATCATTTGTGGGGCCTCCCTCACTCCTCTGCAGAGCCTCCCGCTGACCTGTTCTGAGACTCCCGCTCTTAACTGAGCCCCTCCTACCTTCATGCCCCCACACTCCTCCCTAAATGAAAGTCTCCTCCTGAGCCCCTATCCTCCTTGGCACTGCCTCTGCTCTAGAGAGGTCTCCTGCCTTCACTGGGTCCTGTTCTTACTCATTAAACTTCGAGTCTGAGCCGTCTCCGCCTCTCTCCTCCTATTCTCACCTTTTCTGTCACACCACATCACTCTTCTCTCTGGCTGTCCCTCTTGCTGGTCTTTTTTGGTAAAGCTTCCTTGCTGGTCTAGAACAGTCCCTCCCCTATTTCTACTCCATAACAGTCCTCCAAAGCTCCAACCCTCTCGGGAAAGCCCATCTTCTCAGTAAATCCATTCTTATTAGAGGCAGAAGATCCATCCTCACACTCTTCTGAGTCCCACCTTCAAAATGGGGACAGGCCCTTTGCCTAATCTTGATGAAATGATGGGAGAGTATTGGCCTTGTCCTCTCAGGATGGCACCTTGAGCTCAAGCTTTCTTTCTATGTGATTTCAGAGTCCAATGCCTCTGGCAGCAGGAGCTTGGCAGGTTGGTACAAAGGGATTGCTATGATGAAGCTCTCATGGTCGCACCACGGGCTGGGGGTGCACACTGGGTCCTAACAGGTACTAGTCTTGGATCCTGTTTCTGCTTAACTTACACGACCTGGGAGAAAAGTCAGTTAACCTCTCTGAGTCTCAGCTTCTTGAGTGTCAGCAGTACTTGGCAGCTGCCATTGTGGGGATGCTGGTTTATCCCTTAGCAGAACCTGAGACTGTCCAGAAATGATTGAAAATTCAAGATACAGGGCCAGGCAGGTAACAAGGACAAGTGAGGGGGAGCTGGGTGGGGTCCACACTGAACTAGAGACTGCCTTTCATCGCCGTTATCTCCATCCTCCCCACCCCGTATCTAACTGGCACACAGTCCCAAAAAAGCTTTGTTGAAAGAATGAATGGACAGATTACTAAATAATCCCCCAGATGAAATATCTAAGCTTAAAATGTTTCCCAGGCTTTCAAAGCCACCTAATCTTGTTTTATAATCATTTTTCTTTCTTTCCGGCAGGAACTTGGATGGCCATCTTTCTCCTGATGGTGATAGGCTGGATGCTGGGATAAAAGCCTGCCCAGATACCACCCTCACCCCTAATCCTTGCCCTCTTGTTTACTTGCCTGAGGCAAGGGTGGAATGGAAGATAATTTAGGGAGAGGCAAGTAGTCTGTTCTCTTGTTAGGAACCAGAGATTCTGGGGGTAAAGATGGGACTGATGTGTGACCCCACTCTTGTTGATAAGGAGTGTGGCTGCTGAGCACTGGGCTGTGTTTTCCCATCCCACCTTCTCTTCTCATCTCTGAAACTCTTCCAGAGGGATATTGGGTTGCTCAGTATGCTGGGGGGAGGTGCAGAGGGTATGGCCAATAAACTGCAGGGAATTCCACTTTGTCTGGCTCTTTTCTGTGTAATCTCATCAGAAGGCCTCAGTGCTCCAGAAGGATTGGGATTGGAGGATGGTGTGAGAAGTCACTTTATTTTCTATGGGTCTCAGTTTCCCCACATGTAAAATGAAACAGTTTGACCAGATGATCTCTGCTTCAACATGTGGACTCTATGAGTCTCATTCCAAGAAAAGTTCCTGGGCGTTGGCCAGCAGGTCCTAAGTCCCCTTTCTTTTTTCTGTAAAATGGGCAAGAATTACTCAATTTCAGAATGAGGATACATGTATCCATATAATATCATCAAAACCTTCCTCCTGTCCTTTAATTATTTCTGAGCTCATTAGCTCCCCCTTCCTAGTAGAGGATGGATACAGGCAGCAATGTTTGTGCTATCATATACTCATTAAAAATCAGGTTGGACTCTATTATGTACCTGGTATTGTGTTAGGCCCTGGGGATTCAACAGTACACAAGACACAGTCTTTAATCTTACAGAGAGGACAGTGGACAGTTGAGTGCAGGCAGTAGGTAGTGTGGTCCAGAAAGCAGGACAGGCTTTATAAATTGGAAGAGGTAGCACCTACCAGTGAGGTGGAATTCCACAAAACCACAGGAAGGCCCTGTTCCTTTTCTTTGTTGCTTTGTTTTTTTTTTTTTTTTTTTTGAGACAGAGTCTCACTCTTTTGCCCGGGCTAGAGTGAGTGACGTGGTGTCAGCCTAGCTCACAGCAACCTCACACTCCTGGGCTCAAGCGATCCTTCTGCCTCAGCCTCCCAAGTAGCTGGGACTACAGGCATGCGCCACCATGCCCAGCTAATTTTTTCTATATACATATTTTTAGATGTCCAATTA
>CAUYSK010015592.1:0-19136 GCA_963575035.1 Avahi laniger | reverse complement strand
GATCCAGCAATCCCATTACTGGGCATCTACCCAAAAGAGCAAATGATGCTGTATAAGAAAGACACCTGCACCTGAATGTTTATAGCAGCACAATTCACAATTGCAAAGATGTGGAAACAACCCAAGTGTCCATCAATACATTAGTGGATTAATAAAATGTTGTATATGTATACCATGGAGTACTATTCAGCTTTAAGAAACAATGGTGATATAGCACCTCTTGTATACTCCTGGATAGAGCTGGAACGCATTCTACTAAGTGAGGTATCCCAAGAATGGAAAGACAAACACCACATGTAGTTTGGTTGATTTTTTTCATTGTTTTTCTAGTCTTTGTTTCATTTCTTTCTGCCCTACTCTTTTTCATTTCATTCCTTCTTTTTTCTTTGGTTTTAGTTTGTTCTTTTCCTAGTTTCTTAAGAAACTTAATAAGTCTTCAGTAAACATTATGTTGTTTATTTGAGATCTTTCTTTTTATTGATGTAGGAATTTATTACCATAAACTTCCCTCTGGCATCTGCATTTATTGCATTTTATCAGTTTTGGTTTGTTGTTTGTCCACTTTCATTTTTCTCAAGATATTTTTTAAATTTCTCTTTTACTCATTTGTTGTCTAGAAGCCTGTTGTTTAATTTCTGTTTATTTGTAATTTTTCCAAAATTTCTTCTGGTACTTATTTCTAGTTTTATACCATCGTGATCAGAGATGATACTTGATATCATGTCAACCTTCTTAGATATGTTAAATCTTGTTTTGTGGGCTATCATATGATCTATCCTGAAGAATGCTCTGTATGCACTTGAGAAGAATGTGTATTCTGCTATTATTGGATGAAAACTCTGTATACCTCTATTAGGTTTATTTTGCATAAAGTATAGTTTATATGCAATGTTTCTGCATTTATTTTCTGCCTGAAAAATCTATACATTTCTAAAAATGGGTTATTGAATTTCCTATTATTTTTGTTTTATAATCTATTACTCCATTTGGATTTATTAGTATTTTATATATTTAAGTGTTCCAATGTTGGGTACATGTATATTTACAATTAAAATATCTTCTTGATTAATCGATTCTTTTATCACTATATAATGACCTTCTTTGTCTTGTTTTACAATTTTTGAATTAACGTTATTTTGTTTTTACTGTTCCCTGACATAAGTATCACTACCCTTGCTCACTTTCAGTTTCCCTTTGCCGGGGATATCTTTTTCCATCCTTTCACTTTCCATCTATGTGTGTCCTTACAGATGAAGTAAGTTTCTTGCAGGCAGTATATAATTGGGTATTTTTTAAAAAATGCAATCAGCCATTGTATGTCTTTTGATAGGAAAATAAAATCCATTTACATTTAAGGTTATTGTTGATAGATAATGACTTAATACTGCCATTTTGTTGTTTTCCTGGTTGTTTTATAGATCCTTTTTTTTCTTCTTCCTCTCTTGTCTTTCTTAGTGATTAGATTATTTTCTCTAGTGATATGCTTTGATTCTTTACTTTTTAATCTCTTGCATATCTTTTATAGGCTTTTACTTTATGATAACCATAAGACTTACATAAAACATCACACAGTAATAGCTGGTTATTTTAAGCTGATAACTTCTATTGCATAAATAACACTCCACTTTTACTCCAACCTCTGTCACATATTGAATTATTCATGTCACAATTTACATCTTTTTATATTGTGTATCCCTTGACACATTATTGTAGCTATGTCATTTTTAATAGTGTCTTTTAACTTTCATGTTAAATTTATAGGTGATTTACACATCACCATTACAGAGTTTTCTGAATTTGTCTGTGTATTTACTTTTAACATGTAACCTTCTTCTTTTTGTAACGTAGATTCATGTTTCTGACCAATTTCTTTCTCTGCATCTCTAAGAAACTTATTCTAGCCTTTCTTTCAAGGCAGATTTGGTGTCTAATTCACTCATTTTTTTATCTGAGAAAGTCTTTATTTATCCTTCAACTTTGAAAGATAATTTTACTGGACAAAAAATTCTAGGTTGGTGTTTTGTTTTTCTTTCTTTCAGCACTTTAAAATGTCAATCACTCTACTCTCTTCTTGTTAAATGGTTTCTGCAGAACAGTCCAATGTAATTCCTAATCCTGTTCTTCTGGAGGCAAGGTGTTACCGATTCTCCAGCTTTAAGGATTGCCTGTTTGTCTTTGATTTTCTACAGTTTGAATATGGCATATCTACTTGTAGATTTTTTGGTATTTACCTTGTTTGATATTCACTGAGCTTCCTAAATCTGTGGTTTAATGTCTGTCATTAATTTTGTAAAATTCTCAGTTAGCATTATTTCAAATAATTCTTCTATTCAGTATTTCTACTCTTTCTTGTTTTTCTGTTTATGCACATGTTACACTTGTAATTATCCTATGGTTCTTGTATATTTTATTTCATCTTTTTATTTTTTTCAATTTGTGTTTTAGCTATGCATCTATGATTATATCTATAAGCTCATTGATTCTGTCCTTAGCTGTGTGCACTCCACTGATATGTTCGTATAAGATACTCTTCATTTCTGTTACAGTGATTTTTATTCCTAGAATTTCCTTTTGATTCTTCCTTAGAGTTCCCATATCTCTGCTTATACTATACTTATGTTCTTACATGTCCACTTTTTCCATTACAGGCTTTACTATATTTATCATAGCAATTTTAGAGTACTTTGTGATAATTTCAAAATCTCTGTCATATCTTATTCTGGTTTTGATGCTTGCTTTGTCTCTTCACATAGTGTGTGTGTCAGTTTTCTTTAGCATGCCTTATAATTTTTTGTTGGAAGCCAGGCATGATTATTACGTGAGAGAAGCTAAGGTAGATAGGATTTTAGTGTGAAGTTTTATGTTTTTTCTTTTGTTTTTTGGCTTGGAATTAAGCTGTGTTTACTGCTTTCTGTAGCTATGGTGTCAGAGGCTAAATTTTTTTCGTGTTTGAATTTTTCTGCCTTCCCTGTTGTGTTTGGGTTTTCTGAGGTGAAATTTGAGACTTGCAATTCTTTGGCTGTAATCCCCGATTACTATACAGGAGCCCTGTAGATGTGGTGGTAAACTGTGTGATAGGGGAAGTATTCCATACCTCTACGATTAGGTCAGTCTTTTAGTGTTCTTTGCTTGAGCATTTCTCTTCCCCCAACTTTAAAAGTTACAAGGGTTGGAGTTGGGTCCATCCCTTCCCTCAGATAGGTGATAGGGTTAGTCTTTGGTAAATCCCTAGTTGGTGTGGCTCTGATAGTTTTACTTAAGAACAGGCTTTGTTAACCAAAACAAACCAACAAAAATCCCAGCCCTGGCAGTATTTCTAAGTGGTTACTTTTTTCTATCCTTGGCCAGAAACAAAAAGATATTTTTTTCTAATAGTCACCCTAACAACCTGGTATGGCTCCTGAGGTAAACCTCACAAAGATGTGTCTTCCTGCCCCCAGCAATCAGCCCCCTCAGAGCTTTTAAGTATCAAAAGAGTCTACAATGAGCCTTGAGCAATTAAGTGACAGTTTCAAGTTTTCCTACCCAGGGCTTCTGCTGTAGTTTACCTGTGTGTCTAACCCGTGTAGTTAATCTCTGTTGTAGCCTGTCTGACTCAATAGTTTCAGGAGAGCACTTTGCTCTCCATCTTCAATTGTCTGATATATCTAAGAAGAGTTGTTTATTTTCAGTTTGTTTAGTTATTTTTCTCATTGTAATATAAGAGTGATGGTTTCCGAGCCTTTACATATTTGACTGGCAACTTAATGTCCCATATGGTTATGTTTGTTTGTTTGTTCTTTAAAGAAAAATAGGTTTTTCTCCTGTTTCAATATTCTCTGCAATTATTATTTGTGAATTAATTTTATTATAGAAAAATACTTTGTTTTTAAATTAACTCATTTATTTTTTATTTCATTATTTTCAGTATAGTTTCTTTCTCTTAAAATTGTCCAGCCAAACTAATCTATGCATTCATTTATTACTTGTAGTGTGTTCCTAAATTATTTTTATAGAAATATTAAATGGAATCATCCTTAGCATTTCATGTTTCTAAAAGAAGGATTCTAAATAATTCCTAAAACTTACTGACTGGTTGTAAAACAATATAATATATGACATGTTCTAAACCAGGGGTTTGAAAGCTATAGTCCATAAGGCAAATCTTGAACATTACTTGTTTTTATAAAGAAAACGTTATTGTATTACACCCACCTTATTCATTTGCATATTGCTTATCATGCTTTCCACACTAAATAATTAGAGTTGAATATTTGTGACAGAAACTGTATATGCCCCAAAGTCTAAATTATTTACTGTTTATATTAATACCTTTAAAGAGAGAGTCTTTCACCTCTTACATAAATAATAATAATCACTGAGCATGGAAAGTTTCCTAAAAAATTTGAACCGAAATAAAAAGTATATTTTTTAAACTGAGTTATCACTTCAAATTTTGTTATATTAGTATTTTTCAACCTTTTTAGCATCCAATTTGTGCACATTTAAAAAGCTACACTAGAGCAAACTAGTTATAGAGAACACAAAAGTATTGCCAATTCAAAATAAAATAAATGTTATATAACATGCTGAATTTCGTAAATGTCATTGAAATTCTCAAAATATAAATATTTTGTGTGTAATTGTCAGAAATCTAGCTACAGTTTCTTCACTCATTTGCATCTGCCAAATTTGCTAAAAATGACTAATCTAATGAGTTATAGTTAATATCACAGATGCCTACATTTGTTTTTTACCATGATGGCTATTTTGCTAGGTTTTGCACTATTAGCTTGTAAAACTGACTGAGCTTTAGCATAGTAGCACTTGAAACTTGTCACAGGTTGTGTCATTTTAATTGTCATATCATATAGCATTTCAAAACCACATGTTTAGCATATGATTTTAGATACAAGGAAAACAAGCAAACCAACTGAAACAACAGCTGCCAAAGAAAAATAGAAAATCACATATTGACTCAACATTTTTGAAATATTCCAAATAGACATTCGTTTTGACTCTTACACCCAACTTAATAATGCACAAATATTTGTTTTAAAATTATATGAAAAGAGAACTGTTGAGAATATTTCATTCATTCAGCATTTATCAAAGATTGTCTAAAGTCCAAGATTGCCTGAGAAAATAATAGTTCAAAAATGAAAAAAGTAACCTTGGATAGAAATGCTTACAAAATTAATTATAATGTTAATAAATGTAAAATAAATCATCATAGATTTTAAAATATGATATAACTGTTCAAAAAATAATTATATTGCCTGTTACAATAAAAAACTTTGTCAGAAACCATTTGATATATGCATTCAAAAAAATTTTAAGATAATGTGATAAAGATTAGAAAATTATTGCATTTCATTCAGTGATATACTTTTAGTAAGTGCTCATTTATATATGTGTTCAGAGAGATGTATGGCATATTGAGGGAATATACCATAAATATGAATAATAGTTAAAACTGAAACTGTTTGAAATCACATTAGATTCTAAAAATAAGATTAAGTATAATTAAATCAATTTGATAGAATGTTTAGTCAGAAATGATATGATGAAAATAAGATAAGGAAATCTATGTTCTGTGTTTTCTAATAGAATACACATGAGATAAACATTTTATTCTCCATAGATAAGTTTAAAGGTAGTACTTAATCTAGAATTTTTGAGATTATTGGGATACCTGAATTATTACCTTTCTCTCAGTATTGAGCTATCTATTTTTAATTTATTGTTTCCACATAAACATTTTCAATTTATTGGACAATTATTTGCACACTTTCAGGAAAAAATATTCAATGTATAAATACATTTTAAACATAATTATCTATTTTCTATTTTAATTTATTATTTTACCATTAGGTTATTTAGAAATGTATTGAAGTGTTTTCTCATTAGTGATTTGTAACTGATTTATAGCTTAGTTCTACTGCTGAGTGCCTAAAACACAAGTACAAGAATGTGCATAGTGTTTGGTGGGTATAAGGAGGGAGGAAGAGGAACAGATGGCACTAGAAGATGCTTTGTCTACTAGGAGGAACAAATTGACCAGAGGGGGTGTTCAAAAAGAAACAGATGACACCACATCACGGGGGCTTCCAAAGACTGAAAAGTGTTTGGTCTATAACAGGGGTTTCCAAGGAATGACCAACCAGAAAGAGGCAGAAGAACCAAAAAGTGAAAATATGATCAAAGCCACAAAAGGGAGTCTTTGGAGCACACACACAGTTGAGGTAACAATGTCCTCAAATGAGCTACCCTCATTATCATAGTAAAAATCACACCTACCTGGGCCATGACAGTTTACAAATGCCATGGCAACCCCAGGAAATTGCTTTATAAGGATGGAAAAAGGGAGGACTCACCATTTTGGGAATTCTCCACCTCTTTCCAAGAAAAATCATCAATATTCCACCCCTCACCTAACATAGAATTAGGTAATCAGCATAAAAGGAAGAAATCTTATTAAATTCAGGGTCTCCTCCACTTATTGGGGTTGACCTGTTCCTTCTCCGGAACATACTATACTTTAATAGACTTTGGTACTTTGCCTGCTTGCATCTGCTGGTCTGCTCATTCATTTGCTCCATTGACTCAGTACCAGTAACCATTCTTTGTTACTGGGAACCAAGAACCAGGGATAATGGACCTACCATCTGGTCCCCACATCTGACAACAGTTGCGCTATTCAGAATAGCCAAACAGCATAATCTATCCAAATATTTAACAAGAGTAAAGTGTGTAAATAAACTATGTTATAATTCATTAATGTATTTCCATACAGAAGCATTTCTCACAGGTTGATATTCCAGTCTGAATAATTTTTGTTATAGGAAATTGTCCAATGCACTGTAGGATTTCTCTACCACTAGATGACAGTGGCACTACCTGTCTAGTTGTTACAATGAAATATGTGCCAAACACTGTCAAATATTATGTAAGGATCAAAATTTCCTTCAGTTAAGGAAAAATCAAATAAATTAATTAAAAATACACAAAACAATGGAGGTAGTTGTTGTAAATAAAATATTGAGCAAAAGAAACCAGGCACAGTATAGAAAATACTATTTGATTCAATTTATATTAAGCTTAAAAGCAGGTAAAATTTATCTGTCATGCTACAGTCAGGGTAATGACTACTATTCTTGTGTGAGAGACGTGCTGTGACTGGAACAGGACATGAGTGGACTTGTATGGTGTAGTTTGTGTCTTGCTTTTTTTTCCCTCCCAGTAATTGTTACACAGGTTTGTTCAGTTCCTGAAAATTCAGATATTATCTACACTTATTATTGTGTATTTTTTTATATTTTCTTCAAAAATATTTATTTCAAAAATATAAAAACTAAAATTAAATTAAAATGTATCTGAACTAATTTTGGAAAACATAGTTTAAACTGTCTTCTAAACAGCTTTGATCATTTCCCTTCATAGCATATTTGAGAAACTCTACTCTATGATCAAGCATGGCAAAGGACATTGAATTTTGGAAAGTAGTTTTCTGATCTACTTGTTGTACTATTTATAGGTTTCAGAACTGCGATCTATAAACTCAGGTGTTGTTCATTGTTCATTGTTTATCTTAAATACAAACAAAAATATAAACACACTGTTAATTGAATAGTACTTGGGATATTCAATTAAAATAGCAGGAGATAACACAGATGGATAGAGTGTGAGTAGTTACTATTTTCAGACAAAGCATGGTGCTTAGCCATTTTGTAAAAAAGGAAAAAAATAACTGATATCAGAAGCCTGAGTTGATAAAGCAAAGCCCAATCAATAAACCACGACAATAATTGACATATCACCAAATATACCAATTACTCCATGTATAAGAATTTGCATGTTGAGGAAGATGGACAATGATATAGAACTTACTCCAGGCTTATTTTAATCCTCAACTCAATTATTGAGTCTTTCCACATAATTCATTTATTTCTTAAAAATACTTTCCAAATGTGCTAATACATTGATCATTATAAAGGGAAATGATTCTTATTATGCTGAAATATGTCTTGATTTTTTTTATATAAGTTTGAGAACATTTAGTCTGATTTCAGTGACATTTAATCATTACAGGTTTTTAGGTTCATCATAGGAGATGGGTACTCAAATCAGATCTTTATGCAGCTTTCCTTACAGTAAAAGCTTTTTATTTATTTTCATTTCTTTTAATCTCATAACGCACGTGTGTTTGGTGGTTAGTTTTATTTTTAAAAAGTACAATAATTCGTTTCAGTGAATTTTTCCAATCTAGGTCAGAAAACAGGGTTTTGATGCTGTTGTTCATTTATATTTCCATATTTTCTGCTTTCAAAATCTGGTTCTTCTTTTTCTGTCACCTGGCTGTTTCAGGCTTCTCATGCAACTAAAGAAACAGGTAGGCCGGGCGCAATGGCTCACGCCTGTAATCCTAGCGCTCTGGGAGGCCGAGGCAGTAGGATTGCTTGAGCTCAGGAATTCGAGACCAGCCTGAGCAAGAGCGAGACGGCGTCTCTACTAAAAATACAAAGAAATTAGCCAAACAACGAAAAATAGAAAAAAATTAGCCAGGCATGGTGGCACGTGTCTGTGGTCCCAGCTACCTGGGAGGCTGAGGCAGGAGGATCGCTTGAGCCCAGGAGTTTGAGGTTGCTGTGAGCTATGCTGACGCCTTGGTCCTTTAGCCCAGGCAAGAGAGTGAGACTCTGTCTCAAAAAAAAAAAACAAAAAAAAAAACAGGTAGCTAAGGTGTTATTTTATTAATTATCTACATGAAAAGTATCACTTTTCTAGCTGGAGAGTTGAAAGCCTATAATATAGTACCTCCTAGTAAAATGTTAATGAAAGACTGCAACAACTTTACACAAACAGAAAAAAAATATTTATGCCAATTTGAGATGTATGTTGAAATAATCTCATATTTACAAAACATCAAATAACCTAGGTGCTGATTGAGATTACAGGGAACATAAAATGGGTTGTAGAGGGAGTTACATAGAAAATTTACAGATATATGGCCAGTTACTAAAGCAACAACTTTTATATATATAAAAGTTGAATATATTATCCATTTATATATTAAGCATGTGTGAATAAAAGAACTAAATCTGCTTCTGGGATTCTAAACTGGCATTATTATGCTGATTTATAAATAAACTGGTCTGAGAATGATTAATAAACAAAACAGATCTAAGGAAATACAATTAGTATGAACCTTTCCTAGATATTAATTTATGGAGTTAACTGAAATTTATATTAACTTGATGATTTCCTTATTTTCAAAAAACACTTAAAGTATACAATTGATTCTTTGTTTCATGTGTTAGCAAATAGGATATAAAATATCTCCTTATTTAATATATTGTAAATGGGAACACTCTATATATGAGTAAATTTCAGCTAATTGGGCAGAAAGAACTACCATATAAACTGGTGAGTCTTTACAAAGAATAATGACTGCAATTTTATTAGATAATAGATCATTATCTGTGATTACAACTTGAGGCATTACAGGGAGGTCCTGCATTCCTGTTTTAATAATTGCCCCTCTTCACATTGTCTATTCTCCACGGCATTTTGAATATTTGTCTTGTAAAAGAAATCTAATTTTCTTTTCCATGTCAATCAACAACTCCAAATTCACCCCTAATCACAGTTATTTCAAATATTCAAAGGTAATAAAAAGTCATACTTTTCACCATTTAATAAACTCTTACGAAATCAAGGAATAGGCATAGATTTTATTGATAGTACTAAAAAGTGGACAAAATTAAAGTCAAGAAAGAAATACATGACAAAAAGACTATTTGAATTGTCACTTTGACAATGAGATATGACCAGCAAAAGTACATTGAAAAAGTGGTACATTTAAACTTTAGTATAATTATATATATATATATTTTAAATGAAATTCAAAGTTAAAAATCTTAAAGCAAATAGGCTTGCCAGGGATAAACATCTTTATTAATGAGATGACATTGTGTTTACCCATTCTAGAATGTCAGTGATGAGTAACTTTTGAGTTTCTTGATTGAGTACACTATTTCTTTAAACACTATGGGAACTCAAGAGTAAAATAAAGAAAATAGATACACTTATCCTATATTCAGAGTTGTAATGATGATGGGTTAGAAACCTTGTGCCTATTTCAAAGGCTGAAACTTAAGGTGTCATCAAATGGTTATAATATATCCGTTATTATATGTTGGATATATTAAGAATAAAGACAAAAATAAATTAATTCAAAATAATTAATTAACAGATGAGATATATTAACAGCTACATTCTCCTAGTCCCTTATGACTCATGGAAATTTCTACCTTCTCTTAGAAAGCCCAGTCTTGTCTTCTCTTCTAATTACTGAGCATTCAAAGAAATTTTATTGGGATGACATCTGCCCATTAGCAGCTACCCCAAAAGCTAATGACAAATTTGTTCCCTTTCAATCTACCTCTTGGCATAGTGGAGGTTATAACAAACATTTTTAGAAGAAGACTGTGGTAGTTAAAGGCAGCAAATTTTTCCTATGGAAAATTTAGTATGGGCTTCTCTTCCTGAAAAAGATTCCCTTGCCTTGTCCTTTGTGGATTATTACCTAAAAGGTAATTATCCTATTACCCTATAAGCATAGACAATCATTCACCTGCAATGTATTTCACCTGCAATGTATAATGGGTCCTCTCCACTGGGTTCAAGGAAGAGAAGCATTCATAATATACCATTTGTAATATAAATAATTTATAAATCCCTAATCAATTACTCACTTCAGTGAAGTAAATACAGTAATTGTAATTCCAATAAGGCCTAACTGAGGTTAACCACAAAGACTGTTTATATAGGAGTTTAAAACCAAATATTGGTATGAAAAAAGAGGTTTTTTAAATATGTGTTATAATGAATAATTACATTAAATGATAACAAAATAATCTTTATTTAAAATGTCAAATTATAAAATAAGATTGGACTAAATCAGAAGGAAAAGCAAAAATTTTTTAAAAGTTAAAATATTTTTTAAAATTATACCAGGGTTATTAAAAGTAGTTTCAATCCTGACAGCCATGTAAAATAGATGCAGCTTTTGTCATGTGCTTTTTACAATTAAAATGCAATACTCTTATCACAAATAATGCCTTATGTATTCCTGAAATAAAATATAAAAAGAGAGAAAATATTTTTGTTGCAATAGCTTATTCTACTTGGCTTAGCTTTTTTAAAACACACCGGACTTTAGAACTTGTTTATTATTTAGGCTGACAAGTTTAATTTACATTAGCTTTATGTTCTTTCAGGAGAGTAGGTTATTTGTGACCAAGGAATCCATTTATTACTGATTCTATCATTGATTTACTGTGTGCCCCTGAGCAAGGCAATTAACTTCTTTCTGACTATATTTCTTAATTTATATGGTACAGGTGCCACTATTATGCAGACATGGTGAAATAAATTTTAAATTTCCAATGAAGAGGCAACTAAGGGGAACAGAGGGTACAATGTGATGAAAATCTGGTCATTTGTTTCAAAATGCTAGCCTTTAAAGTCTATAGAAGTTGCTTAACCTAGCCTGATGTCTCAGTTGATACAATGGTTAAAATAAGTGCTAAAGAATTTAAATGGGACAATATATCTCATTCTTCTTTTCCAACAGGAAAGAAATGACATTTCACATATGATGAGAGTGATGTCTCATGAAAATTATGGGATTTCCATGGAGCAATAGGATTCCTAAAACAGTAATATAATGCCTAAAATAGTAAATAGTAGTATAAAATAAAATAGTAAAATAGTAATATAATGCCTAAAATGGGTTAGAAATAATTTGTTCTCTCATCACACAAAGCTATGAAAAAAGCAATGCAATTAGGCTTCAGCTTTATAGGTTTTCACATTATACATGTTTTGAGGTTTATTTTTCATAAATGTATCTCCCTCAAAAAAGTCAGATGTCTGAAATTATAACATTAAAAAATTATTTCCTTTACAGATGTGAAACATTTTCACTCAATTATATGAAAAATGTTTCTTGATATAAAATACCTAAAATGTTGAATTACACATAGCAAACATCTTATAGAATTTTTGTAGTAATAAGTGTAGGCAACTGACCAGGATGATGATGGAATGCAGAATAGTAATCGTGAACTGAAGTGATGGTTGCCATGGTAAATGGAAGATATCCGGGGTGTGAGGGTGCCTGTGTCTGGGAAGGAGTGGGCTGGAGTTGGCAGAACAAACACGATGTAAGCCGTGATCCAAGATAAGAGGAGAGTTTTCCTTTCAATAAAATGTTGATCTGGAAGAAAAAAAAGAAAAATAAAGCCAGAGAGAGATACAGGGATAGAGAGTAACAAATAGGAAGAACAAAAAAAAAAAAAAAAAGAGAGGAGAGGAAAAGAGGAGAGGGGAGAAGGAAAAAAAACACGAAATTTGTCTCATGCAGGATTTGGTTAGTGGGGAGTGTTGTCTCATTTGGGATATGGTTAATGAAGAATATTTTCCCCAAATATTTCAACATAATCTGCCCTCTTATGATTCTGTGCGTATTCAATCCCAGTTTATAAAACCTGTATGATCTGAAAAGCCTGAAACTGAAAACGAAAGTTAGGATAGTCACATGTTGTTAGTACCTGTGCTGTCCAGCAAATGCAAAAACCAAAACCTGATACTGCTTAGCATTTCTAAAAATCAATCCTGACATTCAACAGCTCACAATCCCAAATTGCTCTACACATAGAGAGTCACTAGAAAAAAAAATAAAATTAGAATCCTGAGCTTTCTATAGAAGGACTCGTCAAGTATTTAATATAAAATGAAAAACAATGAATAACGAAAGACAGATTGCATCATTAACAAAGGAGCAGATTTCTTATATATAGATTAAAATCTTTATAATTATAAACTTGAAAAATAAGCAAATCCACAGAAAAGATAAATTGAAGATAAAATTATTGAACTGAAAAATGAAACTAAAGATACAAAGCAAAATGGACTACAGAGCAACAAAATACGGAATGCCTGAACAAGAGATAAAGGAATATGGAAGACAAAATTACTACTATATGGCCAAATGATCTTCCAAAATTAAAAAGAAATAGAAGTAACTTCATATATATACAAAAGTGTGCATTAATAAATCCCAAAGATTCCCAAGCAAAATGAGTATAAAGAACTTTTAATTGCTGTAAAATTGCAGAATAGCAAATATCAATATGTATTTAAAAAAATCAGCCAGACAGAAGAGACAGAAAACTTTTACAGAAATGATGACTGAACTATTTGAAGAATCAACAAAAGAAAAACACAAGCCACAAAACCGTGAAATAAAATCATTAAAAGGCTGAGGAAAATGTCTTGTCCAGTTACCCAGTTACTCCACGAGTGTGTTGAAAAACAAATTCATGTTGCTTAAACTCCTAAACAGCAATATTGTTCACAATGAAAGGGGAGCAGTGTTCACTCAAATTTGAAAATGGCTAAAATGAGAATAAAATGCATTTATAGAAAAGGGATTTAGTAAATAAAGTGTTTGAAAGATGTGCCTTAGTGTATTTATACATATTTTTGTTTTCTAAAATTATCTCCCATAATCATCAGGTTTCTGCAATATAAAGTCATCATTTGAGTTTTTTTTTTAATTTTGGTTTTGTTTTTCTCTAATGATATAGTTTTATTTCTGTTTATTGGTTTCCCACACAAATACAATAACTTACCTTTAATAATACATATTTTGTTCAACTGAGAATATTTCCATTTACCTGGATAGAAAAATCAGCTGAAATGTTATAATTTTTTTGCACTTTCTCATCAATAACATGTGAAGGTAATTTTTGGTATTAATTTTACCGTCAAACTTCCTTGCATTTTCTGACAGAGAGAATGTCAGAATCTCTTAAGAAATGCTTAGAACTGTATTCTCTCTAGATTTGACATGTGGAAATAATTGTCTTTAATCAAATACCTGAAACACTGAATTCCAATGCCCTGAGTCATTTGAAATACACAGGATATACACAGAAAGATCTGCAGTATAATTTTTTATATATCTATTTGAAAACCATGTGTTTATTATCTGAATTTATCTCTCTGTGACAGAACTTAAAAAGAAAGAAATATTTAACCTGTGCTAAGATTTAGAATTTTTCATAGCTATCCCCCTGTGGTAATAATGGTTTTAATCCTGGCTTTACAGATTCTTTAAAATTTATCTGTAGCAGAATCCAGCTATTGACTATTTTTAACTGATACATAATATTTTTCCATGTATATAGAATACATGTTATATTTTGATACATGCATACAACATGTATTGATCATGTTGGGATGATAATTGTGTGATGGGATGCTAATTTCCACCATTGAACTGAGTAAATTCAAGTTGAGACCCATTGCTATAGAACTCTGGGCTCACTTTAAATATGCTCAGATTTCCAAAGTCTTAGAATTGAAAATTATGCAAACATTTTTTAAGACAAAAAAAGAAAGTAATAAGTCTTCCAATCTGAGATATGTACGTGATATCACATCTAGAGATCTGTGATATCCCATATATTAGGTTTTGCAGTAACAGTATTCTATCTCTATGTATCAAATTTTGTATTAGTGGTGTCTAACCTACAGAAAACAGGAACAATTTAAAATATAGTATCTCAAACAAGATATTATAGTACACATTTAGTACAGTGCATTTGCCATTGTCAGTATATGGATTTCATTGAGGCTTTCACTTTCTGTCAAGAAGAGTGAAAGAAAAGAGTCTACTAATATCTTACGAAAATGTCAGCTGTATATGTCAGAGAGAGACTTGTTTGTATTCCATTTGCCCTCATTAATATACAGGGGAAAAATAAGCCACAAGGAGCCTGGGAAATAATTTCAATATCTAAAAAGCCAGTGACCAGGTTAACAAAGTGGTTTCTTATAACGGGATTTTAGAGGACTGGATATTCGTAATATGTATAATTATTGAAAATCAAGATTAAAACATATACTATTTTATGTGAGACTGTCTTTTTAATTTCATGGGTAGGAGTAGAAAATATAACATTTTCAAAGTTATACTATCTATATCTAGATATCTAGATAGAAAGATAGATATACCTTCCTGAAGCAAAAGTATTTGAAATCTACAAGGGTATAAAACATTGGCATGTAGTTCCATTCAAATTAATATAATGGAAAATCCGTCCAATTATTTATTTTATTAAAATTACCCCAGTGTCCATCAATACATGAGTGGATTAATAAACTGTGGTATATGTATACCATGAAGTTCTACTCAGCTTTAAGAAACAATGGTGATATAGCACCTCTTGTATACTCCTGGATAGAGCTGGAACGCATTTTACTAAGTGAAGTATCCCAAGAATGGAAAAACAAGCACCATATGTACTCACCATCAAATTCGTATTAACTGATCAACACATAAGTGTACATATAAGAATAACATCCATTGGATGTCAGGCAGTGGGGAGGGGGGAGGCGGAGGAGGAGACGGGTATATGCATACACAAAGAGTGCAATGCTCACCATCCGAAAGATGGACACGCTTGAAACTCGGACTAGCGGGGAAGGCGGGGCAAGGGCAACATACATAACCTAAACATCTGTACTCCATAATATGCTGAAATGTAAAAAAAAAAAAAGCTGAAAAACATATATATATATACATATATATATCAATAATATGAGATAGACAAGCAAATGACTAAAACAGAATAGAGTCAGAAAGTGATCTGGATGTATATAATCATCTTATTTATGGCAAAAGTTCTACGGTATCTCTGTGGGAAAAAAAGTTCTATCCAACACATGGACCTGAAACAACTAGCTATCTCTATGGAAAAATGACCCACGATCAATTATTTAAGCATACATAACAATTATTTCAAAATAAATGGTAGATGCAAGGAATAAAGTAAAACAATCAAGTGTCTAGAAAAGTGCTTAGGAAATAACTTCATAAACTTGGCATAGACAAAAATTCCACAAACATGGCACAAACCATTCAATTAGATTGATAAATTAGGCTTCCATAAACCAAAGAAATATTTTGACTAAAAGAAGTCTTAAAGATGGTAAAATAGTAAGGTACAGATTAGAAGAATATACTTCGTATTCATATATAGAAAAAGCTCTTATTTGAAGTATATAAAATATTTTCCTCTGTCTTCTTATAAAAATAAAATGCCATTTATCAATTTAAGACTTTCATATGATTACTAATCTACAGGCATCCTGAAGTAGAAATTGTTGGATATACATTCAAGGAAACTTAGCATTTTCTGTGCAAAATTGATTTGATTCATTAAATAAGTCATTTTTGATGTTTGAGATCCATGTATTAATCTTCCATTTGGCTATTTTTCCTTCCACTTAAAGCATCAACAGAGCAAACTAAAAAGCAACTAAATGGTTCTTAAAAGCACAGGTACCTAGTCTAGTGTCCTTTGGGTCATGTATTCACTAAATTCAAATCCACTCTACTTTTAATTTTCTTTGACATAATTCTATTATTTCTTTGACATAAGTTTATTACTCAAAATTAAATTTGTAATGGAGATGCCCTTAAATTTGTCCTTGAAACATGCAATCATTTCTCAAGACTTTAAAGGAAATAAGCTATTGAGACAGAAACTAAGGACTTCTTTAGACTCTGTGAGAATGTTTGCATGAGTATCATTCTTTTCAGAAAAAAAAATTGCTAAATATTATATTTTATATTATTAAATTAGTTAATTTTAAAAATTATTTTTAGTCAAAATTTGTTAAAATAATTTCTGTGAATAATTTTAAAGCCATGTTGAATTATCTTGATGTAGGAATTATATTATCTTTTCTAAATTCTAAAACCCAATACGAAAGCACAAAACCTGAAAAAATGACAGAAATAAAGGTAATATATAAGAAATGATCTATAAGTTCTTAAAGTAAAACACACCTATATTGAGATAATGATTTAAATTTTGATTTTTAAACTGATTTTTGAAGATATATTTTAATATTTAGTACAATTAGTAGCAATTTTTTGTGATTACTAACAGTAATAATGCTTGAATAGATTGTGAACTGGGTTATCTTTGTAAATATAATATTAATGTACTCCAGTACTTGCTTGGCACTATATCAGAAGGAAACAGAGAAATCCAAAACTATTGTATATCTTTATGAATTTAATGTGGTAAAACATTTCACCAGTTATGCTAATAAAGCCAGATATGCAATATATTTATAGATTGAGTTTATTTTTTGACATTTAGGGAGAGTATTTCTGTTGAATAGTCAGAATTACTTTTGACACACACCTGGAAAGGTTGGTATAAATGATTAAGCCACAAAAAGTAACTTGTAGATCTGAACTCTGAGAACATGTTCTATAGCTTATTTCATTATGAAAACATATAGCTCAGTGACAGTCATTTGGAATCCTATTAATAAGTGAAGTAATCCCCCAGCCATTTCAGAAGAAGATAATATAATTCATCTACAAATCAGTGTGCATTGTATTTACAGCTACATCTGCTTCCATAGGACCATGATATCTAATATCTTTGTCTCTGTCTTTGAGGGAAAAAGAGTTAGCCTCCACATACCACTGCCACAGTCTCAAAAAGATGCAGTTTACTAATTTCAATTTGTTTTTTGGTCAGGCACAGATATTTATATAGAATGTCATCAATTTAAAATATGAGACGATAATTGTTCTATAAAAGGGTTTGGAATCCTTAGTAATTTCTGATTTTTTTGATTGCATAATTAATTCCTTTGAATTCTGATGGTTTGCCCTAATTTAATTAGACAGACTGACTCATTATGAGACCTAGTTAAAGGATTTCAGTGACAAAATCATTTGAGACAGGTTTGAGACTTTCTCCAACTCCTGTTGGCTGAATCCTGCTTTCTTCAGTGACTGACACTCAGGCAGGTAAACATATTGCAGCAGAACAGCGGTTGTAATTTCAACTTCAGGACAGAGAGAGAATTTTGTTTTGTGATATAACTTATGCTTATACACACTTCTGAGATACACTGTAAAAGCATGTTTAAAATTCTTGTCAGAGTTGAATTTAGGATAAAGAAGTATAAAGGGGGAGAAAGGAAAAAAATGAGACTAGGAATTCTAAAGATGAGATAATAGAACAATCATAGTTGAAATTACTTGATAATTGACTTTTTCTTACATGGGACTTTTCTAATTATAGTTATTATTAAGCTGATAATTTGACCTAGATAAAATAGTTTGTCTCTTTGAGGTACTGCAAGTACAATCTCCATTTCTTCTTGTTCCTACTCATATTACTTACAACATAAAAGAACAAAAAGGGTACACTTCATTCCAGCTTTGAGTCAGAAATAATAAAAATGAAAAAGACATATACAATAATAGGATTTATAAAAATGCAGAATGTTTATGCTATTTTTATCTTTTTTCTTTAATCTATTTATGCCTACAAAGAGATTTGGACTCCCTGTAAGCCTGAGAATCTCTCTTTTCAGTTTACTCCCTCAAAAATCTAAAGTGGTGATGTACCTTATTTTATGTGAGACAAGTGAGTACTGTCCCCTGCTCTGGATTTAGGGTTCCCATTTTATCCCACACAGAGACAAGTGTATTCCAGAGTCTGGATGATACCTCTGGTTCTATTAGGGAAATTAAATGGGTCAGTTTTTCACAACACTTTATAGATGTATTACATGAACTCTACAATTTTTCACCACCCATAATGATAGAAAATTATTTTTCCAATATATAAAATATTACTCAAATAATCAAAATAAGAAGTGTCCAAAACCAGATTTTAAAATTAATGAATCATCTTTGTCAAATAAAATTATATATGCACGTTTATGTGTTATAACATAAGCTGGGGTGAATCTTAATGAACTTATTACAAAAAGATAATTAGCTGAGGATAAATAACTTATAAGTTTGGAAATGAATTCCCATTTTAAAATTTGGAAATAGTCTTTTTTTTTTTTTTTGATGCTGAAAGTAGTTTTTATACATTTGCAAAGCATTATTGTCCTTTTTTTTTTTATATTATTATTTCAAGGTATTGTGAGGGTACAAACATTCTAGTTACACTTTATGTCTTTGCCTCACCCAAATGCAGGTTAAAGGCATGCCCTTCCCTCCCTTTAGTGCTCCCCGTGTCCTTTAGTTGTAGATT
>CAUYSK010015591.1:0-58607 GCA_963575035.1 Avahi laniger | reverse complement strand
ATCCTGTCGTTTGAGACACATGGATGAACCTGGAGACCATTATGTTAAGTAAAATAAGCCAGGCACAGAGAGACACATACCACATGATCTTACTCATATGTGGAATCTTAAAAAAGTCAAACACATAAAAGCAGAAAGTAGAATGGTGGTTGCCAGGGAATGTGTGGGGACTGGGGAGATGTTAGGCAAAGGTTACAAAATTTCAGTTAGAGAAGCGGAATAAGTTCAAGAGATCTATTGTACAACACAGTGACTATAGTTACCAGACAATTTTTATTTATCAATTAAAAATAAATTTAAAAGTGGATCCTTGACTTAAATGTGAGTGTGAAAAGTGAATTTGACCATCTATTAAAAAACAGCAACGAAAATAAATTATAGAGATTATCTTTGGAAAAAAGTTTTAAAAAATAAAATATTTATTTTTGATTTTGACTAACAATATCCTAGTAGTAAATTAAAGATACACACACATACACATCTATACATGTATATATTTTTATCAACAGGATTTGTCATTATTCTCTGATACCTCTCTACCTCCTCACTCCCATCTGTCTCTTACACAACAAAAAGCAATTCTCTTAAAAGCCAGAAGCCTTGAAGTAATCGCTTTCACGGGATTCTGAAATTAGTGTACCTCTCCCTATTTATTTAGCCTTTTAAAAACAACGGGAAAGTTCTATACAGAACCAAAGAAGATTGAAATCTCACACTCTATAGCCTGGAATGGTGTTACCATGAATGCAAAACATTTGGAAAAGTTACTGGACTAAGTTTTGGAACCTCTGGTGAACAAGCTTTTCCCAGAGAGGGGTCAATGTAACATTTTCAAAGCCTCTAACCTTTCAAAAGAGCAAGACTTCTAGATTCAGAGATGCAAGAAGGCTATATTTTTAAAACACATAATTTCAAACTCTATTTTAGAAAAAAGATTGATGGTTTGTTCTTCTTAACCCTGGAAGTGAAATGGAGAGAGGCTAACTCAATGTACTTATGATCCCAAGACAACAGTCTTGTATCAGTCGGTTAAGGGCACCACCATTCAATCTTGTTCTCTGAGATTATAAAATTAGGGAAGCGTATAATTAAGGATCAAAATCGAAACGTAAAATAAAATGCTACTTTATTAATGTGGAACAGTACTGTCCAACTCACGAAATGCAGGGCTTCTGATCCTGTTGATGAAAGCAGTTTAAGCTTGCAGCTGAAATGAGGCTTTCTTCCCCATTCCCTTCCTGAATTTAGAACAGGTACATCTAGAGAAGGTTCGGTTTTATAACATTGCACTTTGATTAATTGCCTTTATTGAGCACTATCAATTATTCTACATTGCCACTTTCCTAATCTTGCATTTTTAAATTAATTTTTCAGACAGTTCTGTATGTGTATGTGTGTGTGCATGTGTGTGGTTTCCACTATGAAAGGCTAATTACAGATATAGGTTTTTTGTTTGTTTACCCCTAGGGTTTCTGAAAACATACATATATATATACACACATACACACATTTATATATATGCATATGCACACATATATATGCATATGCATATATGCATATGCACACATATGCACACATAATTATTTGCATATAGATGCCAATTTATATTGGTATAGACTTCTTGGGGTATTTATAATTCTTTTTCTTCAAGATGGTCAATATTATTACATTGCCTTCGGGTGTTTCATGCTGAAAAGTCTAATAAACCTTATCTTTCCCCCGTATAGGTAACTTGTTTTCTTTCTTGATTTTCTTTATTCTTGAATTTAAAATAAAATTAATGTATCTAGCTTTGGATTTTTTTAAACTTGTGAGCCTTTTTGATTTGCATATTCAAATCTTTCTCTCAGGAAATATTAAGTGTGCTCTGTGATTTCATTAACTATTTCTTCTCCTCCATGCATTCTTTCCAATACTTCTCTCCTCACCTAGGACCCTCCCCCACCAGGCAATCTTAGATACAGAAACTGGAACTCCTGTATCTATTAATATCTTTCAACTACTGTTTTATAGTATTTGATTCTTATCTTCTGAGATCTCAGTGAATATCTCAATTTTGTCTTCTACATTTTCTTGGTTTTCTCTATCTCGATTTTTAATTTAGTAATTGTGTTATTCACTAAATGTATTTTTCTAATTTTAGATTTTACTCACTTCACCTTTGCTTGCTTTAATTTCATAGATCAGGTATCTTCTATAATCCTCTCTTGTTCTTATACAAAATATTTTTCAGATACATTATTTTCCTCTGATTCTTTGGGATGTTTCTCTTTTTGTGGGCTGTAATATGTATTTTGAACAGGTCCCATGCTTTTCTTTCATAGTCTAATTTGACAGGAAGTTCCACTCAACAACATTGAATTTATTGTAGACAATAGCTATTAGAACCCATTTGGAACAAGTTTTCTGCTTCTTGCAACATCTGCTTTGAAACAAAGCACTACCATTTCATTCATTTAGTCATTCAATAAAACTTGCATTTCTACTAGGCCCAGACATGGACAATGGAAGGATGATGGAGAATCAACTAGACTGTTATGGTTTGGCTACCTGGTCTATACAAGAGAAGAAATCCAACGCAGCTCAAGGGAATAATAATGCAATTATTATTAGCACTGAAAGTTCTCAGCCCGCCTATATGTGGTATTCTTTATAAAGGTAAAATGGAGGAAACAAGAGGTCAGCTACCCTCTCTACCAGTAGAATGGGATATATTTTTAGTTTCCAACAACATATTCATTGTCATGGTGGCCTTTTATCATTTCCTTCTGAAGCCTGATGCTTGCCAGGGCCCTCACTGAAATCAATGAGAGGTAGAAACAGGGAGGGGACAATGCAGAATTATCTATTTTACAAGTAACAGTAATGCATCTCCAAGAGCCCATGTGGAAGAGACAACTTCCCTGCCTCACATAGCAAACTACCTGGTGAGTTCATTGTGCTTCTAAGAAGTTATCCTGTCATTCGTCCAGTTAAATGAAAACCAGCAGCAGAAATCTTAGGATCCTAGTGACCTCAGGGAAGATTAGTTAAGGTAATATCCATCTATCTTGCCTCTAATGGAGTGAAAAAGCTGGATTTTTAAGGGACTTAAGCCAACTATTGTTGTAAATGATATATATTGCTTTTAAATCTTCACATTCAAGTTTAACAATCACTTCCTGAGTTATTATATGCCAGGAACTATGCTATATGCTTTCACATTATTTATTTACTTAACTTTTACCACAATTCTATAAAGTAACACCAAATCTCTCATTAATGCAGATAAGGAAACTAAAGCTAGGCTTCTTACATCATTCCAGATCTTTTCTTCCTCAAATATCTGTTATTCCATCAACTGTTTCTCATGACACAAAGTTTTGATTCCTTTGCTCTAAGTTATTTGCTTTTCTTTGATCTTTCTATTATTTAACACTTTATTAAAAACCCTATTTGTGTGTTCTGATCAGGATAGGAATATAAGACCAAAGCTAGACAAACCCAATAGACAGAAGAAGGATTTTCAGGTAGTTGTCAACTGTGTCGGCTCTAATGAATAGGACTCATTTATCCAATGAATTTATTTGGGAGTCACAAAGGTTGCACCATTTGCAGTCTACAAACATTTAATTTGTCATTTTCTGCATATTTGAATATTTCACCCAGAAAATAGAAATACTTTGCATTTTATTCCCTTCTTTCTTTTTCACTTACTTCTTATCTTTGTTGATATCTGCTCTCTGAAAGGACCCTTTCTGATGCATGGAATTTCCCTGAGATGATAATTGGGGAAAATTAGCCCCACTCCTACCTATTAGTTTGCTTCTCACACATGAACTTTGTCTCATTCTTTTCCTCTTCCTTCTTTTAATGTCACTAACAGTCAATGCTTAACCCTCTTATAAAATTTCCAGAAGGAAACAAATCATTCACTCAATCAAGAAATGCTATTGATTGTCTACTATGAACAAGGCATTGCACTGGGCATTGGAAAATCAATGAAATGAACAAGACACCTAGTCAGAGACTTCATTTCAAGCTCTAAATTTTTAATTACTACATCAAGTAATAATAGTGTTTATAGTACATTTACTATATGCCAAAACTGTGTTAAGCACTTTCAAGTCTATAAATTAATCCTCATAAAACATCATGAATTTAATATTGTTATCTTAATTTTACATATGAAGAATCTGATATTTAAAGTAGTTAAGAAACTTGTCTAAACTGCACAAGTAGTAAGTGGAGGGTGTATAAATTGAATCTAAGATTATCCAGTGGCCTAGCCCACTACCTCTCAACTAGAATATAACAAATATGTTGTATTACCTAGAGTATCATTTCAGCAGTCATCATTACTTTCCCATTTACCCTGGTCAGTTCTAAATCTTCTTCAATGATTTGAGTTTATTTAAGGCAAAAATACATCTTATTTTAGAGAAGTGTAGTTTATCTTGCCCAGAGATGACTGTCTAGTTCATTGCCCATTTAACTAGCCATGGGCAGGGATATTTGTTGGTGTTTTAGGCAGTCAGGCACCTCTGATTTCAAGCCGTTTAGAATAAATTTGGAATTTCATTGAACAAATAATGCACAACTTCATAAAGCATTAATGATTATTATAGGCACTGACAAGCACAGTTGAATGGAATACAATAGCAATTTAAAAGATTCCATAAAAAGCAGGAACAAAATCCACTATGTTTCATCTTTAAAGCTAACATGCTGGAGGAATCGATTTAGGAATTGTTGTCTCACCTGCTAACGTATAAGTGTGTTGTACACAAAACAATGTGATGCAAGATTTGCTTTTTTTTTTTTTTTTAAAGTTGGGTCCTCTAAATTAAATGCAAGTTAATTACAGAAATTATTCAAATCTGCAGTCCCCAACCCCTGGGTTGCAGACTGGTACTGGTCCATGGTCTGTTAAGAACTGGGAAACATAGCAGGAGGTGAGTGGCCGGGGAGTGAAAGCCACTCCCAATCACTTGCGTCACTGCCTGAGCTCTGCCTCCTGTCAGATAAGCGGCAACAGCCTTAGAATCTCATAGGAGCACAAATCCTACTGTGCACTGCCCATGCGAGGGATCTAGGTTGCCGATCCTTATGAGAATCTAATGCTTGATGATCTGAGGTGGAGCTGAGGCAGGGTTGCTAATGCTGGGAAGCAGCTGCAAATACAGATTGTCATAAGCGAAGAGGTTTGACTACACAGAGACCATAATAAATCAATTGCTTGCAGTCATATCAAAACTCTATCAGTGAGTGGCAAGTGACAAATAAGCCACATCTGGTGGCAGGCTTTACGTCAGAATCCAACACTTATTTTAGTCAGTGTGTGGCCTGCCCATTATTTTATTTACCACTTCCATCCATGCTTCTTTTCCATACTGCATACTTGTTTCAGGCACAGTTTTGGTAAGCCCACAAGCTAACCCTAGAAAAAATGAATAAAAAACAAATGTTGCTGGGGAGCTTCTTTGAAAAGGGGGAAAACCCAATTTTGAGACAGTAGAAGACTCTAAGACTGCCAACAAAATAAAAACTGCATTTAAAAGAAAACAACAAGAGTCCTACTTAAATTATGGGTTTATTGCAATAGGCGATTCCTATTCTCCAAGCCTGCTTTGTATAATATGTGGCGACCGGCTATCCAATGAAGCTATGAAACTTTCAAAACTGTTTTGCCACATGGAGACCAAGCACCTTGAATTTGAAGACAAGCTTTTGGAGTTTTTTGAAAGAAAAAGGTGAACATGAGGAACAGAAGCGATTACTGAAGGTCAGCACTTCATCAAATGTGTCTACATGGATAGCATCATGCTTAGTGGCTAACTGCAATGCTAAAGCTAGGAAGCCCTTTACTATCGGTGAACAGCTGATCCTGTCTGCTGCTAAAGACATTTGCTGTGAACTTTTAGGAGATGCTGAAGTTCAAAAGGTGACATGTGTTCCTTTTTCATCTAGCACCATAACTAGACAAATTGACGAAATAGCAGAGGATATTCAGGCACAAGTGATACAGAGGATTAACGTGTCACCATGGTATGTAATCCAGGTTGACAAGTCTACCAATTTTGACAACAAGGTAAAAATGCTTGTTTTCATAGGATATATTTTCAGGAGGGTGTGCATGAGGATATGTTATGTGCACTTCTGTTGCCACAGCTGCAGAACTATTCAAGTCTTTGAATTATTACACAGTAGGAAAACTGAATTGGTCATTTTGTGTTGGTATATGCATGGACGGAGTGGCTGCCATGACCAGACAGCTTTCCAGTTTCACTACTCGGGTCAAAGAGGTCATTTCCATATGTGAGTGTATGTATTGTGTCATCCATGGAGAAATGCTGGCTAGCTGAAAAATGTCACCTGAACTACGCAGTATTTTGCAGGATGTAATTAAAATTATCAACCAGATTAAAGTACATGCCCTTAACTCATATCTGTTTATGCAGCTCACTGAGGAGATGGACCCAGAGCACACACATCTCTTATACACAGAAGTGAGATGGTTTTTTAAAGGTAGATCACTGGCCAGAGTTTTGGAATTATGAGAGATGCTCCAGAGATTTCTTTTTATAAAAACAAACACCACTGGCAGCACGTTTTAGTGACACAAAATGGGTTGCAAAACGTGCTTACTTGTGTGGCATATTCAACCTGCTCAATGACCTCAATATGTCACTTTAGGGAAGAACAACAACCGTGTTCAAGTTGACAGATAAAGTGGCTGCATTCAAAGACAAACTGGAATTATGGGGGTAATAAGTGAACACTGGGATTTTTAAATTTCAGAATATTATGGGGATACAAATGTTTTGGTTACATAAATTTCTTTGGCATCTCTGAATTATATCTGAGCACCCAAAGACTTCCTAAAGAGAAAAAAAAAACATTTTTTTAAAATTTCAGAATATTCCAGGGGTACAAATATTTTGGTTACATGAATTGCTCTTGTACATTTTGAGTCAAAGTTATAAGTATGTCCATCAATCAGATAGTGTGCATTGTACCCGTTAAGTGTGAATTTATGCATTCCTTCCTGCCCCTCACCTGCTTGATTCATAGTGAATGTTATTTCCATATGTACACATAAGTTTTAATTGATTAGTATCAATTTAATGGTGAGTATCTGTGGTGCTTGTTTTTCTATTCTTGTGATATTTCACTTAGAATAGTGGTTTCCAGTTCCATCCAGGTTAATACAAGAGGTATTAGTTAACCATTTTTTTATAACCGAATAGTACTCCATGGTATACATATATCACATTTTATTAATCCACTCATGTATTGATGGGTGCTTGGGTTGTTACCAAATCTTTGCAATTCTGAATTTTGCTGCTATAAACATTCAAGGACAGGTGTCTTTTTTATAAAATGTCTTTTTTCCCTTTGGGTAAATACCCAGCAATGGGATAGCTGGATCAAATGGTTGGTCTACTTTTAGTTTTTTGAGGCATCTTTGTACATTTTCCGTAGAGGTTGTACTAGTTTTCAATCCTACCAGCAGTGTATGAGTGTTCCTATTTCTCCGCATCCACATCAGCATTTGTTGTTTTGGGACTTTTTGATAAAAGTCGTTCTCACTGAAGTTAAGTGATATCCCATTGTGGGTTTGATTTGCATTTCCCTGATGATTAGAGATGTTGAGCATAGTTTCATATATTTGTTGGCCATTGGTCTATCTTCTTTTGAAAAATTTCTGTTCATGCCTTTTGTTCACTTTTTAATAAGGTCATTTGATTTTTTTTTCTTTCTGATTTGCTTGGGTTCTTTATAGAACAAAAATAAATAAATGGGACCTGGTCAAATTAAAAAACTTCTGCACAGCCAAGGAAACCATCAATAGAGTGAATAGACAACCTTCACAATACGAGAATAGATTTGCATGTTATACCTCCGATAAAGGGCTAATAACCAGAATCTATAAAGATTCTATGATGTTTGAGACAGCTTCAAATCTCCATACATTCTGGATTAAAGTCAAGGTAGAATATCCTGTGATTGCCACAAAAGCACTGAGAAGCCTGCTTCCATTTGCAACATCCTATCTTTGCAAAGCAGGGTTTTCTGCAGTGACAACAACCAAAAGGAGATTATGAAGTAGAATCGACATAAGCAACACACTTTGTGTGTCACCATCTCCCATCATTCCCATATGGGACCGTCTAGTTGCAGGAAAACAAGCTCAGGGTTCCCAATGATTCTGCATTATGGTGAGTTGTACAATTATTTTATTATATATTACAATGTAATAATAATAGAAATAAAGTGCACATAATAAATATAATGCTCTTGAATCATCCTGAAACCATCCCCTCACTGCCCCTGGTCCATGGAAAAATCATCTTCCATGAAACAGGTCCCTGGTGCCAAAAAGGTTCGGGACTGCAGGATCCAATGTTTGGAAGGACTTGATTCAAGTGGCACCAAAGATACTACAATGGCCTGGGAAGGACTCTGTAAGGGCTCACCTCCAGGGAGTCATTTAGAAACAAATTGAGGAAACAATTCACTTCCCTTGGAAGAAGGAAAAAACTCTATCTAGTACTAGAAAACACTCGTGAGTTGAGCCCTTGGAGGTACCATGCCTCTAACAAATTATCCATTTAGATAGGCATTAGTACTGCCGGATTTGGCTTTTTAATTTACCTAAGCTCCTGGTTAGAATTTTTTTTAATTATAATACTAATGCTAAAAGATACATTTTTAAAAGATGGCATAATCATATAGATATGAAATGAATATATGTCAAAAATTATATTTAACTCATTAATCCAGGAGAGGACCAGTAAGATGTTACTTTAGATACTCTAAGGGAAGTCTGAAGTGAAGGTACCCATAGAGCCGATCACTACTGCTGAAATAAATTTGTTTAATAGATAGAGAAGTGGTAAAACTAGTCAATCTCCACAGGGCACTAATCAGCTGAATTTCCACTGGACACAATTTGCATTGTTTTGGACATGACTCTTTGAATAATTATCTTTTTTTTGGTAATTTACGGGATTGTAAAATAGCTCAAAAACAATGAAGAACAGAGAGCACCTGGAGACAGTACTAGACAGGACACTCACGGGACACTCAGTTATCTTTTTGGTCCATTTCAAAGTCTTTCACAATTTTTTCCTTTACTAGAATCTTATTTTAAGTAAAGTTTATAGTTCTATGGAAATGTCCTAAGGTACATATGAGTTTTTTGGTTGTTGTTTTAATTTATCTAATACAAATTTGGTTTCTTCAGAAACATTTTGATTCCGTAGGAAGAAAAAGTTAATGAATCAGTGATAGGACGGTCTTGCTAATAAGGAAAAAATTATCTAATCCACAGTCCCTCAGTAACCATAAGATCAATTGTATGAGTTCTCTTGCTAATTGGCACCCTGTGGGCATTCTGTTTTTCACAAGATCTGAAAAGAGCTGAACAGGCAGAAAGGAAATGTATATCTTTTCTTTTACATTCACCAGACCTATAGATCACACTGCTTCTAAGAGTTTGCTTAACAGCCCTGCACAGTTCCTGAATGGGGGAAGTGGGTAATGCAAGCTTCAGGCCTCGGTTCCTGCCCAAACCGTATCGCAAGGGCAAGATCACCAACAAGGTCACATCCCCAGCCATGAGCCTGTCTCTAAGGAAAAAGAAAAGGGGAGAAGCCAACTTTTGTAATCTCACAGCCACTTCTGTTATCAACTGACAACAATCATTATTGTTTTTTTTCCTTTCTCTTTGTCCCCATAGAAAAAAGGCAAGCCACTTGGTCTTAGGACGCGTACTTCTCTTTCTTTGGGGTGTCACACCATCTCCCTTCTGTCTCTGTTTCTCCCTCTCTTGCCCTTCTCTCTCTGTCTCTCTCCTGCTAAGAAAATCAATAAACTTTTTACTTCTATATATTCTAATCTTTGTATAAGAAATCTTTCTCCACCTGCACCGTGAGCCACTCTTACGGTAAACAAAGTACTTCATGGCAGAAACAGAATTAGTCTGCATAAAATAAGTTTACTTGATATTATTTTATGTAATATTTATAGTAACATTTTTGTCTCTAATATTTCAAATTCATTTAATGTTATTTCTCAGCCTTTCGAGAGCAGATGCTAGATAAAGGAGAAAGACACGTTGGATTTAGTCTCTAATATTTCAGAGGATTTCCTGTTGTGGTAATCCCCAAACACTAGCACGAAGGCTATTTCATACTGCTTGTTACTTCGACAAGGAAAGAACCACCGTCTCCCTAAATCTTTGCTACTCCTTGAGTCAAGGATTCATTTGAAATACTCATCTCTTGCCAAAGAGGCTCTCTACTAGCATGTATATAGTTGGGGAAAAATAAATACACCTTAGTAAGAAAGAAGGCTCAGGAAGTTTCCCAACAGCATAGGTAGCTGCATCAGAAAGCTCTGAACACCTCACCGGAGCCCTTTCTTCAGCCTGCCCCGGCAGTGTTCATTTGTCCCAGCACTGCGCCTTTACTCTGAGACATGTTGTCCCCATTGGTATTGAAGAAGTTCAGGATACGCCGTCCCAAAATATGCTGCTTTGCTACATTAATTGTTTTTTGAGCTGAGGCACTTGAGAGACAGCAGATGCAGGAGATGCTTCTTGACCTTACCTGTTTTTTTTAACCTAAAGACAGAGCAAACATTTCCCGTGAGAAAGGTGCCTTCCCTGTACCGGGGAGAGAAAAACATCCCTGTCACCAGAGTCTGGAATGGAGATGAAATGCATCTGTACAAACAAAGTTACTGAGTAACCCTTATCTTCTTCTAGTTTTCCCCAATGCATCTCTTAGTGACCCTCCAACAAACTATCGCCCCCTAGCCCAAACCACTTTGCCTCATCATTTCTTCACAAATGTATCAGTTCTTTATCTAAAAGATCTATAAGCTTTCTGCTCTTTCACTTCTTTAGGTCTTCAGTTTCTTGTGAGGACTCCCATGTATAAGTAAAATTCTAATAAAACTTCTATGCTTTGCTCCTGTTCTTCTGACTTCTGTCAGTTTAATTCTTAGGCCAAGCTAGAGACCCTAAGAGGGCAGAGAAGAAATTTTTCCTTTCCTACAGTATACTAAATTAGGATGTTTATATGTATTTAAACAACCAAGCAAATGGAGCAAGCTAGAGAATGGATGATATGACAGTTTATATTCATTAAACTTTTAAAAATACAGAGATTTCTCCCAAATAAAGATACGCCACTACATTTTAGTTGTTCAATAAATTCATTCATTCAACAAATATTTATGAAGAATCAATTGGTTGGTGCAGACATTATCCCTGTTCTCAAGGTCCCTACCATCAAATGGAAGAGATAGCTGTAGTTGGTACTTATTCTGGAATTATTCATGTTTTAAAAATACAGATTTTATTATTATTTAGTTATGGTGAGGCCAACAGATCTAGAAAGGATTGCCCTTGAAATGACAGGTTGTTATACTCACAGATCTGAAGAGAAGGGGGATGCCTCACCTAGAGTGGGCACACATGGAAGCCTAGGGTCTGTCAGGAGGCACGGGTAGGGATGACGGAGTGGGTACTGGGGAATATGGGTAAGAGCCTTTATAGTGGTTTCCATTTGAAGGACACTGGGGAGGCAGGATAAGATGGTTTAAGACTGAGCAGTCTGAAAAGCTTTAGTGAGTTCTGGGGCCTAGGTGCTATTCCTAATTGTCTGGTATCTGGTCGTGGGCTGATTAGGGCAGGTGCCTGGTGATCCAAAGTGTGAGAGCCCTATAAGGGGTGGATGGTGTGGGCTCTGGATTTTTTGGTTTCATTTGAAAAGCTCACTCTTAGGCTAGCTGTTTACTATCTCTAGGAGATGGCTAACCCTGGGAGAGGTATGGTCAACAAGTCCCCACATAACACGACATCTGGATAGGAAAAATATTTAATAAATGACATGGTAAATATATTCATATTTTTTATTTATCCTTAATACCAAAAGTTGTTAGCACTAAGAGCTGGTGATAATTCAAATGATGAAGAGTGGAAAAAATGAAGAAAAATGCCACTGATAATGAAACAAACAAACAAAAAGTACAGAAACTTTTGTACTTCTTTCTAACTTCTTATAACAAGAATAAGATGGATAAGTTGAGCAAGCTGTGATTCCAGGGGAAAATTATAATTAATAATAGGCACCATTCAAGCTTTGCTTATTTTGACCTGAGTGCTATGTTTAGTGCTTTCCATGCGACTAATTTATTTGATCCTTCCAGCAACTCTGAGAGCCTTAGGAAAGTGAGGCTTAGAGAATTAGTGATTATCCTAAGATTACGTAGCAAGTCAGTAAAAGAGCTGGGACTTATGCTGAGATATGAAGGGCTCTAGAGCTGAAGGTGATTATTATTATTCTATATATATTTATACACACACACAAACACATATTTATATCTGCAACCAGTGCTTGTGTCCATATACTACATAACTATTAATATTTAACTATTTTAGTTGAAGGAAAAGAAAGGACTTTTAAGCATATTACTCAAATTATACACAGTAAGACTTTAATTTTCTGGTATGGTTTAGAAATGGATTGTGGGAATTAGATTATATGGGTATTAAAGGGATAATTATGAATGTCTTTCTTTCCATAATTATAATTGAAAATCTTTATAAACCATATTGCCTTACCATAATGAAATTATTCTGAGGAATCTAATATCATCTTTGATGATTAAATACCTGGGAAGGCCTTAGTGTCATCATTATGAACATTGAGTTGGAACTGGATCACCCTGAAGGAGTAATGGGTGTGAACTTCAATGAAATTGTATTTATTGTTGTGGCTAGAATTTTTCTTACCTCTTACTCCTAAAAACGTAGTAGTGACAGAAAAAAAATATATATATATATGTGTATGTGTGTATCTCAATAGTGCTTGATAGAGTGGATTTACTAGTTCCTGTATATCATCTATGTATCCTCAGCTGGAAACTGAAAGGAAGAAATAGAGTCATTGCCTCTGAGATTAAGGAAAATGTGAAGAAAAGAAGTTTGAATGAAATCATTCCAAGACCATATATTATAATAAACAGAGCACTGGCTCTAGGCTCATTCTATTTGGGTTTAAATTCAGGCTACAACTTTTTAGTTCTGTTACTGTATTCCTACTCTGTTAAGCAGTGAAAATTTCTATCTCGTGAGAAGGTTGTGCAAGTTAAATAAAATAATGGTTGTGAAACTGCTAGTATGGTGTTTAGTACACAGTAAGTAAGCATTCAATAAACCTTTGTATCATTGCCATCAGAGGATGATGAAGTCTCCTGAAATTAAACATCAAAGATGTCTTTAATGTGTTTTCTTACCACATACTCAGTTGAATAGCTGTCTCTCTGAGGGAACCTTCACCCTTAGGAAAGGAATCCTTCACACACAAGTTCCTGGCACTATTGGAACCTATTTCACTCCATTAATTTTAAGGTGAAAAGGAACTCCTAGCTGAAGAGAAGCAGTTTAAAGAACAACCCTTCAAGCCTCAGGCTCGACAGGCACCATGGCTCTGGGAGGAGAGGGTGCAGAGCTAGAATGCAGCAAGCTAGAGCTTAATTAGCTCTGGTAGGAAATTAGATGCTATTTGGCCTGCTTCCACCGACCCAAGGGACTTATATTCTCCACTTCTCATCAGACGATCCCTTGGCTCCAATTTCTTTGGAGGAAGAATCTTGCTGCTGAAAACTTTCTCACGTGGACAGGAAGGTTACTGCTCAGAATCCCAGAGCTTGGTGCAGAGTTGGCTCAGTTGCCTATTGTAAAGTAAGAAAAGTCCTTTAACTGCCTGAATGTCAGTTTTTCTGCTTCCATACTTCTCATGGATATCCTGACCCATTCCAATACATTCTCTTTCCTCTACATTGACCCTGCCTTTAAAAAACCCTTAATTAATTACCAATTCCCAGCTAGAAATATCAAGTTATATTCACACACATAGGGAAAAGCCCAGATTTTTCATAGTTTGACAACACTTTCTGTTGAGAATTCAAATTATAAACACAAAACTCTTGCACAAAATGTGATGATTTCTGGTGTATGGATTTTCTGTATATTTGCCCATGTTAGGTTATATTTAAAAATACATAGTGAACATCATATGCCCATCATGTTCACCCCACCTGTATCCCCTTTTTAAATATCTGCATGTGTATTGTCTGGAAAGAGTAACCTTACATAATACTTTCTCCTAATCTCAGGCCATTCCTAATGGAAATAGGGAAACTCTTCTATTAATACATAAGCAAGATTATATTTAAAAATGTATTATTGTGCATTCCTTGTTCACATTTCCAGATACATGACACCTTCCTACTAAGTCCAGAGTAGGGTTGAGTGGAAGGTAGGGAATTGTGATGGAAATATTCGCAATAATGAAAGAACAAATAGTCAATATTTTGCTTCTGATATTAAAGTAGGATTTTGCAGTAAAATCATAAGCTTGAACAAAAGGCTGTGTGTAGGAGGAGGATTTTCTAATTCATTCGAGCATATCAAGGAATGAGTAGATCCACTCAGAGTTTATTTCTCCACAGAATGAAGATACCCTTTTGTCTATGATTAATAGAGTGTGGTTTGCTATTGTAAAGTAGGAGAAGAATATAATGAGGGAAAATTCTTGAAGCCTATCCCTTCTGGGCAGTAGGGTAACAGGGGAAGTAAACGTTGTCCAGAAAAAGTGAAAGAAGAAAGACTCATGGGTTCTAATCTCTGGGCACCAGATTATGGTGTGTGAGGGGAACATGCATTGGATATGTAGAGAGAAATGCTTAAGTGTGGAAAGCCTTACCTTTAATCCCTTTGGGACTCTGTGGGGCACACTGCAGAATTTCACAATTCCAGGCAACCATTATTTCACATGCTGCATGAACAAGACCAGAGGAGCCAATTTAAGCTCAGGAGGGACTGCAAGAGAGCTGAAAAATGTAGGGATTTGTTTTTCTGCTTCCTATCTCATGGGCACTAGCTGCTCTGCACAAAGTTAAAATTTTTCACTAAGGGAGAGGAGGAGATAGGGTAGTAGGCATCCAGTAGGGATTATTATAAATGAGAAACCCAAGAAGTCTCACCAGGGACTGTAGACTTTTAAGTATTATATGTTTCCTTATCACTATGTTTTCAATGTTTGTGTCCTCTCCAACATTCATGCTGAAACTTAATCCCCATTGTAACAATATTAACAGGTGGGACCTTCAGGAGGTGGTTAGGCTGTGAGGGCTCTGTCCTGATAAATGGGATTAATGCCCTTATAAAAAGACTGGAAGGTACTAGCTAGGCTCCTTTTATTCCCTTCTGCCTTTTGCCATGTAGAGTTACATAAGAAGGCCCTCACCAGATACCAAATGCTGGCACTTTGATCTTGGAATTTCCAATCTCTAGAACTGTAAAAAATAAATTTCTGTTTTTTATAAATTACCCAGTGCTCTGGTTTGAATATTTGTCTCCTCCAGAACTCATGTTGGCACTCAATCCCCAATATGGCAGTATTGAGAGGTGGGGCTTTTAAGAGGTAATCGGGCCATGAATGCTCTGCCTTCATGAATAGATTAATCCATTCACGGATTAATGAATGAATGGGTTAATGGATTAATTAGTTATCGTGAGAGTGGAACTGGTGGCTTTATAAGAAGAGGGAGACTTGAGCTAGTGTGGTCAGCTCTCCCACTACGTGATGCTCTGCACGGCTTCAGGACTCCGTAGAGATCACCGCCATCGAAAAGACCCTCACCAGGTGCAGCTCCTTGACCTTGGACTTCTAAGACTCCATAAATTTAAAAAATAAATTCCTTTTCTTTATAAATTATCCAATTTGGGACATTCTGATATAAGCAACAGAAAATGGACTAAGACACCCAGTCTAAGGTATTTTGTTATAGCAGAACAAATAGATTAAGACACTTATATTAAACTAAGAGTTCTCAATTCTGGGCACTATTGAAATTTTGGGTTGGTAATTATTTGTGATGAAGGATGTCCTGTGTATTGGAGGATATTTGCAGCATCCCTGGCTCCTACCCACTGTATGCCAGTAGCATGCCTCCTTTTCCCCCAGTTGTGACAATCAAAATGTCTTTAGACATTTAAAAATGTCTCATGGGGCAAAACTGAACTCAACTGAGAATGACTGTGAATGAAAATAATGTCTTAAGCTCCCCAGCTGACTGAATGGACCCCCTCTTGACCAAGAGGACCCCAGGAAATCCCTAAAGCTCTCTTTGCTGGCCATGAGAAGGGAGGTCAGACATGCCTTATCATACTCCCCACTCCCTTCTTGGATATATCCTTTGTAACAAATAAGATGCTAAATCATTAACAGGCCCACGGCTGTATGAGACAAAGCTTAAACTACATCTGCAGGAAACCAATTTACTTAACATATCGCATGAGTTTTGGTAAATGTGTGGTGGCTTGTCTCTGATTAACACACATCTTTATCTTAAGTTAAAATATTCCAAGCTTTTAGACAAAGCTTCATTTCTTTAACCAATTACAAGTCAAAAAATCTTTAAACCCACCTATTAATATAACCTGTAAGCTTCACCCCGTCCCTTGAAATGTCTCACCTTTTCAGGCCAAATCAATGTATGCCCTCTGACTATTGACTTAGGGTCTTATGTGTAATCCCTGTCTCCATGAATGTATAAATCCAAACTGTAACCCAGCTACCTTGGGGACATTTCCTCAGGATCTCTTGAGATCGTGTACACCCGTCTGGTCACACACATATGAGTTGGAATAAACCTCTTTCAATTATTTTACAGAGTTTGGATTCTTTTCCATTAACGCCACTGTATTAGACCAACACTGTAATTATTCACGAAGAGAGTGGCAAGTGCAAGGGGTTTATGAGAAAAGGACTGGGTGGTAAAAGTGGAGGAAGGGAAGATAATCTGAGATTTTTTCCTCATAAAATCCTACTAGAAGAGTACTGGACATCATCTTCTAGGACCAAATGTTTCTGGAATGAAAAATAACAAATAAAGTCATGAACCTACTGTTTCTTAGAGATAGTGCTTCTGATTATACACCACAGTTATAAAAAGACATGTTGATCTCACAGGCAACTGATGACATAAAAAGCATCATTGGAAATGACCACCATGGCTTTTGAATAGCACATGTAAGACCTCTTGGGCTGGGGATCAAGGGAAATAACTGAAAATTCATAACTGGAGGGCATTCCAGCCTGCGCAAGAGCTGAAAGAGTCATTCAAGAATTTGTAATATTTGCTCATATTTGTATTGTCTGTTATATTATTTATTCAAGGAGTCAGGGAAGGGGAAGTATTGCAAATTATTGATGATTATACCATATAATTATTCTGGCCAGTGTTTCATCCGAATTGAATTTAGTTCTAACACTGATCCTTGTTTCGTTAGAAATCTCATGTATAAATTGTTTTACCAGGCAGAAGATATTGACTGTATGAATGTGGTTATCTTTTAGTTTGTTCTCTGCCCTTCACTAAGAGATGAGTGCTTGAGATGAACGAGTTATAGATAAACAAGTTACAGATAAAGAAGCCACATGTTCTTTGCATGTTTATATTGGAGTGTGAAGATCTTGCTGTACAGGAGCCAACCTAGACAAATCAGATCCTTTTTTATTCTTATTTATTTCTTTATTTTTAAAGTTTTGAGGAAAGACAAAGATTAGCTAATCTTTTCCACTGAGATGGAAAATAAGAGCCATGCAGGGGGTTGTTGATTAGGAAAAATTCCATCTTGGGGATTTTATTTCCAGCTCACTTCTATTTCTTCTGCATCTTTAACTTCTCCCTTCTATATTTAATTCATACCTTAAATATTAAATTCTCAAAGAGGTGGTTTCTGACTCCTGAATATAAGAAATGATCTACTAACTCATTATAACATAATTCTGATTTAATTCTCTACTTGACATTCTCTTTTATCTAATATTTTTTTTTGTTTACTTGTTTACTGTCTGTTTGTCCTGTTTCCTAGAATAGCATCTCCATATAAAGAGGAACCTTATTGCTCACGTACAACATAGGATCCCAGTATACATAACTGTACCTGACACATAGTAGGCTCCCCATAAATATTTATGAAATCTATATCAAAAACATAGGGGCCAAAAGATTATATAGCCTAAGAAAGAAAGGTACAGGAAGAGCAGTCTGCTCACTTTCAAATTTTCCCAAAGATAACTTCTTGTAATTCAATTCCGTAAGATTTCTCTACATCCTTACTTTTGTTTGGTCTTTACCATTTTCCAATCAAGTGATGTGTGAGCAAGCACCTGCCTTTCCTAAGCCTGCTTCCTTATTTCTAGAAAAAGATATGACTAACTTTGTATTATCACCATCACATGCTATCTAGGATGATTAAAATTAAAATGGATTTTATATATATATATATATGGGGGAGAGAGAGATTTTAAACTGCACACTGGACACATTTCAAGCTATTTTGACAGAATTATTGGATTTTTAATTCTTGAAGGAATGTTCAAGAGAATAAATCGATCCAGAGAGCTTACATCACCTCATCACATTACAGAAACTGCATGATTTTCTGACTCTAGATTTTGTACTCAGTTCACCTTCCTAGACTGCCTCCTCCATATCTTCCCAAGCATTTCAACCTTAGGGGTGTTGAGGTGACTTGCCGGAAGCAGCTCACCCAGCATGCTGCAAAGTCTTTTTGACTCCTAGTTTAACACATTTTTATATTACATCTTCCTGCCTCCCATTCTTACTGAATTATAATGAGCTCTCTTCTATTTTAATGAGTATGTTAATGTGTTAGTGTTGGTCTCAGCCTGACCTTGTATATGTTTGTCTTTGCTGTGCTGTTTCTATTTAAACTGCAAGCTCTTGGAAGAGGAAAAAGATGCCAATTTAACTATCCCAGTCCCTTGTGCTCCTGAAGGCTTAACAAACACTATTTGGTGATGATGATGATGATAGACTAAGCAAAAGAATATTCCCCTTTCTCTCTAGAGGGCTGTGTGATTGCTTTATTTTGCATTTGGAACTCTCTTATTGTTGCTTGAGAGATAGGTACTTCAGGATTCTTCTAAAGGCAACAGTGGAAGCAACATTTTCTGCCAATAACTTTTCTCACCAGAATTCTGAATTTTCTCCAGATTTGCAAAAGGAAACAGATGTGTGAGATCCAGAGATAAAGTGTGGAGTGGAGCTGTCATATTGTATTTATTTTCCAGGACATTGCTAAGTACGACAATATAAACGGTAAATGCCACATTCTTTTGCAGGGGAGCAGGTGGCACTTGAGGCAGGAGAATTGAAAGGATGTAGGATACGCAGGAAAGAAAATCAACAACAGAAAAATAGAAGCAGAGGTGCTAGTTGAATAAGGTGTCTAACACATTCTTCACAAACATACAGAACTTCTCCTAGTTGGGGATAAATTAGAGTAGCCAAGTTCCCGCAGGCCACTTAATGGAATTGGAAACAGCACAATAGAGTGGTTAGGTTTTTGAGCCAAACTACATTGATTGGTATTCCAGCAGAGCACCAATGATTCCTACCTAATACCTATCTGATAGGGTTGTTATGAGAATTACATGAACTAATACGTGCAAAACTCTTCAAACAATGTCTCTCCCATAGCAGGCACTCTGTTAGTTTTAGTTATTACTATTGTCTTACACTCAAGGTTTCATTTTTACAAGCAGAATGAAGGGGCTGTCCCTCATCATGAAGACAGAGTGATTTCAAAATTTGAGTGTTAAAACACTAGTTTTGGGGATATCAGTCAATAGGGTGGGGCAGGTGGATGCTGAGGCTGCCAAAGTCCTCCCTAATGGTAACTATTTTTTCTAAAACTATTCACTGCTATGAATTGAGACATTATGAAATTACAGATGTGTAATACAGGATTAAAACATAATCAATTAACACATAATCATTAATCCATTTATCATATTAGTGATTGATCACCTAAGGGACCTGAGGGGATTAGAGAAGACAAAATGGGAATATGTGTGGAGGACAGTGGCTAGCTGTTTCCTACATCCATTTCCTCGTCTCTACACATGTCCCAGACACTCTTCCAGCTAGATTTAGGCACAAGCCTAAATTCTACTCAATGCAATGCAATTAGAAGTGACGCATACCTAACTCAGGCCCAGACCACTAACATTTCCCACATACTACCTTTTATGCTCTTTTCTTGGCTGGATAAATGGGCACAGGACACCTTGAAGTTTCATGTTGAAGATGGAAAGAACTCAGGTCCATGATCTTGTTTTGAATTTAAAAAAAAAAAAAAAAACAAGAAGTAAACTCCTACAGTGTTTGAACCATTATACAGTCTGAGGTTTAATTTATAATAAAAACTAGCATTAAGCTAATTCATAGAGAGCATATATATGTTTTTATATACATAAAGTTTAGAGGGAGGGGCATGATAGCAGAGCAGGAGAACAATTGAAGCAAATTAGTAACACAATGCACTGCGGTGCCATTTCTAAGTAAAAACCTGCCAGTTGGAAGGAGCACTGTGTAAAAGACCATTTTCATTTTCAATAGTGTTTTCAAGTTTGGAGGTCCCCAAGACCACCCTTAAGTTCAATAATTAGCAAAAAGGACACACAGAACTCACTGAAACTGTTCTATTTATAGTTAAGGCTTATCACAGCTACAGGATACAGATTAAAATCAGCCAAGTTAAGAGGCCTATAGAGTCTAAGAAAGTTCCAAATGCAGAGAGAGCTTTCAGCTGTTCTCTCCCGTGGAGTAATGGGCAGTATTGAAGTGTGACAATACACATTTCATGCCACCAACCAGGGAAGCTCACCTGAGCCTTGGTATCTGGAATTTTTACTGAGGCTCCATCATGTAAGCTGTATGGGTGATGCCCATACTGCTGACTTCAGCCTCAGCCTCAGGTATGACACACAGTGCTCGTTTATCTGCAGGGGTTCAAGCTGACACCACATTACTCCAAGTCTCTAACCTTAATCACATAGTTAGACGATCAGGAGTGGCTCAGGCCTCCAGGCAAACAAAACTCTCCTAGCAGGTATGGCTTTCCAAGGGCTGAGAGATTACCTCCCAGAAATCCAGGGCAAAGCCTTGATCTCTCTTTGGGCAAGATTGAATTCTTTACTACACAAAACTCTTCAGTCATTCCTGTGACCTCTAGGAAGGCAAAGAGGTATAGATGGTAGCACAAATGACATATTGTTTTATTATGCAGTCATATTCACACAAACTTGGGTGGATTTTGCAGTCTACCTGGCCAAGGGATTTGAATGAGGGCTCACATTTGGGCCTCAAACTCTTACCAAGCTATGCTTTGTGGGCTTGTATAAATTACGAGAGTGGGTGCCTTTGTTTAATTTATATAAGGTAGATAAATGCCTGTTTTCTAATTTCCTCAAATGCATCGTATGTGTTAAAGGAGCCTTGCACACATGGTCCAGACGGTGTTTCAGTCCCAGAAGAGCCTACGCATGTGGTCAGCAATGAACTGCTTCTTTCTGGTCTCACTTTCTTTTCTCCACTCCCCTTAACTTTTCCTTGGACCTTTGATTCAGGCTTCATCCTGGAAAGGCAGAAGTACATCTTTAATCGCCACAGATGAAGTGAAAGTCTTGCATATTTTTCTGAATAACTATATACAAGACAAGTACAGCATTTTCTGGCTTACCTACATCTCTTAATTTAATTCCAACATGTTTATAAGCTAAACACACACACATATATTTATATATTGCTTTCAAACTAGGAAACACTGCCTTCCAAAATACCTTTGAAAGATGCCTTAGCCAGAATTAATGTTAATTTCTCTCAAATTTAAATTCCTGTTGAAATCTTTTTGGTGGCATGAACCACAGAACGCACGGACTGTTTTCCGTCTGTGCTGTTTAGGATATTATTCTCCATAGCTATGTTTCAGGTAAGGTACATAGTCTTAGTTTATTACAATTACAGCTTCTGGGATGAACACATCCTGACACTTTGCTACAGCTATCAGGGAAGATGGTCTCTTTTTCAGATCAAGAATCGTAAAAAAGAATGTGCCTGAAAATTAAGCCAAGTAGAAGAAGCAGGGCTAGAGATGGAGAGAAAACTCTGTTAGCACCGTTTAAATTCACACGTCCAGATGTGTCTGATAAGCTTTCCTTTGGACTGTTTGTGAAATGAGCACACAAACTTCATTTTGGGTTTAAATTGTTTTGAAGCAATTTCGAATAACTCAAAATTAAAGCACTTCTGACTAAATGTAGCAAAGAAAACATTAAAAATGCACATAGGCAGAGGGATAAAGGTTAAAGCTTTCAACTTTTCAAATAGCTGTGGAATTGACTGGAGTTAAGTGATGATATTCCTCTCTCAATGGGCCACTTGACTTCATTTTCCTGTCCTTGACTCCGCTACCATGGTTTTGCATTTTGTTTCCTTAGTTGGTTCCTCTCTCCCAGGACACAGTTGTTGCAATCAGGGACCCTCTGTTTCTAACAGTGATTGAGTTAGCTCAGGCAGAAATGTGCCTTATCAACAGATTCTCTCCACAGAAAGCATAGTGATGATTAATGAGTTCATTTTTCTCATAATTCAAAAGTGACTTAGGGTGGCCCTTGTGGTTGTAGGCAGACAAACACTGAGGTGATTTGTGTGTGCCCACCCAACATCTTTGACTCAGCCAGTCCCTAAGGACTGAGATTTACATGCCCTTCAAATTAGGGAGGCATTGGGTAATTAACAATACATAGCAGATTTTAACATGGGAGGAAACTGTTCCCTCAAATAACATCCCCAATCAAGTTCCTTATGAGAGGAAGTAGAATAAAAATTCTGTAACTCCTTTAACCACTACCTTATAATGTTGTTAATCTAATATTTGCAAAATATCTGCTATGCACCAGGTGCCAGATGGTGGTAGATATGTGTGTCTCATCCTAAATCATCTAGAAGCAAAAGAATTTTGATCTAAACTACACAGATAAGAACAAAGATATCCAAAAATACTTCTTTTTTAAATCATAGCTTAACTCCTCTGTGTCTCCCAATGAATTTGAAATTATAAAAATATAGACTTTATCACTTACATGAACTGGTTATTTTCTTTGAAAAATTTCGTGTATGTAACCAGAATGTCCAAAGACAATTATCAAATCATTAAACACGTACTTTTCATACAAATAGAAAATAAACATGCGCCAAAGTTTTATTTGAGCTATTAATGAGAGAAATAGAAGAATGTAAGTGAGGTTGTGGAAAGGATTTTAGAAACTGTTCTATAATTAGTGGGGGAAAAGTTTCATTTTATGAGTGTCAGATATCTCTCAGGTGTGTTTATTAGAAGAAAATCTAGCATAATATTGAAGTCACAAAATCAATATATTGTTTTATTTCCAAATTTTTGATAATTTTTCTATACATAGATAATTCAGAATAATGATAAGTCAAATTAATTAATTTCACCTAATTGCAAATAGAGTTTTTGAGAACATTCAGAGGCCTTGTTGACTTCTTACCATTCCATACTAATAAACAATGAAATTGTAAACTTTGAACTATTCTTAGCAAAAAATATATCTCAGATATTTGTAGATTTTTCCATTGGATACTAAATAAATAAGTTAGAAGCTCAGGCACATTGATCAAGGAAAACAAATTAAATTACCTACAGTGTATAAGTAGAAGGAGGAAAAAGATTAATTCACAAAATTAAACAAATGATAAATGTGGTCAGTGTTTCTAAAGGGATACATCACCACCAGGCACCTCAGCAATAATAAGAAATTGCTCATAATAATTTTAGCATGAAGAATTTTTAGGATCCTCAGGGTTGTTTCCCCCTTGAGTGAATAACTTTTTAAGATTCCATTTTTCTCATCTTTCCATGCAGTGTATGAAATGTTCCCTACCTACAGAATTAGAAAGGGAGGGAGGTATGGAAAGAGGAAGGAAGGAAGGAAGGAAGGAAGGAAGGAAGGAAGGAAGGAAGGAAGGAAGGAAGGAAAGAAGGAAGATTTGAATCAAATCATTAATCATAGTATTTAATTTGGAACATAATAATCATCACCATTATCATCATTTTTGCATACTCTTATCTACCTTTCCAAAATACATTTTTTCTTCATGATAATTAACATGTGATTAAAAATACAAATTACAGATGAAATTCTTACTTCATTGAATGAGAGGGTTTTTCCTCCTTTGGAAACTCAGACTCCTCTAAACCCTTATTTGCTCCTTGTCTTTCTTTTTCATTGCCTTTTCTTCTTTAAAATTTTTTTAAATTTTTAATTATTTTGGGTACATAATAGCTGTATATCTTTATAGGGTACATGTGATGTTTTGATATAGATGTATAATGTGAATTAATCAAATCAGGGTAATTGGGATATCCATTACCTCAGGTATTTAATGATTCTATGTGCTAGGAACATTCTAATTCTACTCTTTTATTTATTTTAAAGTATACTCTAACTTATTGTTGATTATAGTCACTTTGCTATGCTATCAAATATTGTCCATTCTATCTAACTATATTTTTGTTCTCCTTGTCTTTTGGGAACATCATTGGCACTATTTCTATCATAGTTAATGAGCCACTGACAATTAACTCACCTGATATGACACTACTAACAAATAGTTTTAGGATTATATAGAGAGGCAGTATGGTAAGCTGTTCCCAAGGAGGAAAAAAATTATGTGGGTCCCAGTTTATCTTCCCTGGTTAGAAGCAGTAACATGACTTCTCTTGAAGCATGAAGCGTTTTTAATTTAATGTAGGGACTAGAAAAGCTAAGCATGGGAAAACAGCAATAAACACAAAATTAGCCCAGGTCTGTGCAAGTGTGAACAATGAATTGAGTTAATTTGGAAAATTCTGCATTGGGTGAGTTTCAGCCTGGCTTGGTAATTATTTTGCGGTTCAGTGGAAAATCTTCCAGACATGGCTCTCTGCCTTGTGATCCTGGGCTAGCAACTTTATCCTAGTATCCTCCACAGGAAAAAAAATCCATAAACATCTGGAATCACATGACTGATGAGTGTGTAAGGCAATGAATACAAATTATTAGTGATCTGAGGTATTTTTGTTGAAGGTTCTTAGGAAAGAAACTTTTTGTAACCATATTTAATGAAGGCATATTTTACATTTAAGATTTCTTTTCTAATCATGCTATGCACTTATCAGCAAGAATCTGAAGGAATCAAGGTTTGAAGATGCCAGCGAGTATGACACTCTGAGAAAGTAAATCAGGGACTACTGAATGATGAAATAAATGTCTAAACCAAGAAAATGTTTCCTAAAAAGGGGCAGCCTTCAAAATGGCCTACTTGAGGAAAAGGTCTGAGGATCCCAAACCACAAATCTTCCTAACCATAAAGCCCCAGGTGAAGGACAACTTACTAAGCACAGCTCTTTGGAGGCTGAATAATTGATTCTACAACCCAATGTTAAAATGTCTCCTAGAGACCAAAGAAGTTGGTTCCTAATAAAGTCTGAGATTAAACTCTTGTTCCTAGTGGCACGATTCCAATTACAGTTTACCGGTAGAAAGATTGTAGCAGCAGAAAACAAAACCAACAAACTGTGCTACATCAAGACAACCAACAACCTGGTTTTTAATATGAGCAGTAAAGAAGGTGATTATTTAAAGTCTTAAATGTTACCGTCTCAGAAGGATGTAGTTCAAAGGAGAATGAATAAAAATGGAAAACTGTATTCATTAAGATAGTTAGGGTTGCAGTAATGTCTTGTTCTTAGCGGACTTGCATACTCAACCCACCGCTTCAAGCCAAGGCAAAAAGATAGCACCAAGCTGACCAAGCACTGCTCACCCTTCTGACCCCCTCAGTGCATCCAGTGAGTCCTTGCTGATCCACCGAACCCAGGAAGAAACAACACCTCCTCCGTGTATCCTTTCGTGACTCTGGTAGGACAGGTGAGGTATTTCTCACTTTTTAAAAATAAAATCTTCATTTATATATTTGTGCAACAAAAATTGTTACACATCTCCAATGTGCCAGGCATTGTAATAAGTGCTAGAGATAAATAGCAATGGACATGTGAATTATCACACTGATTCATTATATTTCTAATTTTTGTTCTATATTTGTCTCTCAAGGCACCTGAAGGGCAGAGATGGCTGTCTATCTCACTGCTATTTCCCCCAAACCTAGCAGATTTCCAGTCACATAACATAATCAGAATAATCTCTTATTACAGTTTTTAGACAACCTGACACCCGGTTCAAATCATATATCTTGAATGACCAATTGTTATTACCTTGTAAGTCAACTCAGCACCGTATAATTCATTATTTTTATCTCTATATGATTTAAGTACACCTTTCTGGCTATTAGCCTTGTGTGTGTGTGGTGGCGGGGGAGGGCACTCTATTGCATATGTCATTTATTCATTTGATGAATATTTATTGAACACAGTCTGTGTGATAGGCCTGGTTTTGGGTTGCCCGTGCTGAAAACAAGGGATCATCCCATCCATACTCAGTATTGCCCCTTCTCCAGCTAGACCGTGGAAAACCCCATCTAATTCATTGAGAGTAAAAACCATATTTTAATTAGTTTCATATCTTCAGAGGCTAAAATAGAGTAGAAACTTGCTCAAAAAATAAAATTAATTAGTTCATAAATTAATAAATGCATTTTATATTTCCTCTCCTTCCCCACTTACGGCACTTAGAATACAGCTAAGCATATAGTAGGACTACAAATAAAGCACATGTTTAAGTGCTTCCTAAATGTCAGATGAAAAACTAAAGTCTTTGCAGATACAATATCATTTAATTTTCCCGAAACTTTAGTTTTAGGAAACTTTAGTTTTGGGAAATTTAAATAATAGTTAATCTATTATCAGGACCCCCATTTTATAGATGAATAAATTGGAAGTTAGAGTTTAAATTAGAGGTAGGTGACAGATCCATGACTCACACAGGTCTTGTGTTATTGTGTTCTAATACAGGGTGACAAACTGCTAGGTTGATTAACTGTAACATTTGAAAGTGTTGTCTTACTTCTAGAGTTATTGCCAGAATCAGCTCATCATCTGCTTATAAGCAAAATGCCTTTAGAAAGAGGGGGAACCTAAAATCTGGATATGAGTATGTGCCAGAGTGTTCTTAGTGTTCTTCCTATTCTTCTTGATCATTCTCTCAAACTCACATCTAACTTTTGGCTATCCTGGGTTGCAGATAACTGGCCATAAAATTGATTTTCACTTGTATTGATTGCTCTCTTTGATTTGGCTTCTTTTAATTCATTGCATAGATCTAATTCATAAATGCCTTGCATGATTTTTAAAAGAAATTTTTTTCAAGAAAAAACAATGTTCACCAAACAATAACTAGATTATGCTATACATGTTTCTTTTTCTCCTACTTGCTTACTTGCCTCTAACAGATTTCAGGAATATTCTATTTGTAGATTTTCACATAAAATTACTTCTCACCCTAAGTTATCAATCCTTTTTTTACTTCACATTTGCTGAAATATTAATAATTTCCTACTTTATATTAAATAGTGCTATATTTTATTATAGTGTACATAATTAAGATTAGTTCAATAATATCAGCAAAAAATAGAACAAAAGTAGTTGCTTCTGCAAGCAAAAAGCTTCAATTGAGTTTATATTTTTTATATGTCTTATTCCACTCCTTCTCCACATTACATAAAAGCTTTCTTCTTCACCCAAAATTGCACAGTCCAAGACATTTTTAATAGTCAATATTTTAATGGCACATGACATTATTATAATTAAACTTGTAATTTTCACCTTTAAAAAGTCATGCTACCCTAAAAATCATATTACATTCTTTGTGATGTTAACTTGATTTCCATTTTCAGAATCATCAACGTGCCAATTTACAACACTAATTTTGGAAGTCAGACCTCTTAATTTGTCATCATCTTCCGGAAATGTGAAGAGTGGAAGTGCAGTTGGTGAAGTGCAGACTGACAAAAGATACAAGACTAAGCACAAAACAGAAAATTTAGAGCACCAAAGCCATTGCTGTCTGAAAGATTTCACTACAAAGTACATCACAAAAGGAGAATTGGAAGATAGTGAAGAATAGCTTTAAACTGCTGTAACAAATATATGAAGATTATTTTAAAGAGCTGCTGAGGAATAGCCATCAAGTCCTAAAAGCGCAGTGGTCAAACTAGAAAGCAGGAGATGAGGAAAAAATATTTAAGCAAAAAATAGAACAATTCTCAGACAATCAAGGACAATCCATGCCTTCTTCACAAATCTTGCAAAAACAACAAACTGATTCTGTAATGTCAAGTTAAAAAATGAATAAAATACACCTTTATAAACATCATTCAGAGTCATTGTGGTCTTATTTGCTTTCCATAGAAAATTTTTCTTTCCTTGAGTCTCAATGTATTGGTAGCTTTCATTAATGGTTAGAAGAAATACAAATACCACTCTCAGACTTTTATCCCTAAGTGCCTTGCTATATTTGATTTGAGTTGCTGAATTTGTCAAGAGATTTATAGTCTTTTAACAAACTGGGACTAAACATAGTCATCAAAACCTTGTCAACTGTTTGAGTCAAAGAAGAGGGGAAAATGAGAGCAATCTTGTTTCTTTGTTATCATACTTTCCAATACACATGCCTCTTACATCCCTAACTGAGAAAATATTTTTATTAAAAACAAACTTTATTATGAGCAGCATTTAATGAAATTAGAAGTGAATTATTAGATTATTCATCACTGAAATTTGAAAAGAATAATTTAACCACTAATTATTCTATTTGGTATCACTTAATATTCTGGCACCTATAAGCCTGTTCATTTCCTCCTGTGTATGATTTATGTAATTTGGTCAAGCTGCCAACTAGAGAACAGTGGTGCCCAGGTCATGGTTTAATGGTTTTAACAGAAATCATATCCATATAAGCAAAATTTAACTTGCAGCATATGATTATGGTAAATTACTCTTCTTCTGTTTAACACTATTTAACCAAATAATGAACAAAAATATTAGTCTTATTCAAAATAAAGATATACCTTATCACAAGATTTAAATAAATGTAAGCACCATAGAAAACAGATACACAGGATTATAACATTATACAATTGGAAGGGAAGAAATGAAATTTCCTGTCTTCCAGAAGACAAGATTTTCTATGTACAAAATTTCGAATAATCTACAGAAGAGCTCCTAGACTTATGAGTTTATTGAGTTTGCAGAATACAATATGAATGTATGAAAATAAATAATATAATATTTCTACATACAATAAATGAATAATTGGACATATATTTTTTATTTCAGAATACTATGGGGGTACAAATATTTTGGTTAGATATGATGCCTTTGCCTCGCCCAAGCCAGGGCTACAATTATGCCCTTTCCCTAAACAGTGCACTCCGCATTCATTAGTTTTGAGTTTCTCCACCCCCAACACTCCCCTCCCAACTGACCAGCACCCAGTGAATATTACTGCCATGTGAGCACCTTAATGTTGCTGAGTTAGTACCAATTTGATGATGAGTACATGTGGTGCTTGTTTTTCCATTCTTGCAATAACTCACTTCAAAGGATGGGCTCAAGCTCTATCCAGGATAATATAAGAGGTGCTAGTTCACCTTTGTTTTTTGTAGTTGAGTAGTATTCCATGGAATACATATACCACATTTTATTAATCCACTGATGTATTGATGGGCACTTGGGTTGTTTCCACATCTTTGCAATTGTGAATTGTGCTGCCATAAACATTTGAGTGCAGATGTCTTTATTATAGAATGTCTTTTTTTCCTTTGGATAGATGCCTAGTAGTGGGGTTGCTGGATCAAATGGTATTTCTATTTTTAGCTTTTTGAGATATCTTCAAATTAATTTCCATAGGGGTTGTACTAATTTGCAGTCCTGCCAGCAGTGTAAGAGTGTTCCAATCTCTCCACATCCACACCAGCATTTGTTGTTTTTGGACTTTTTGATAAAGGCTGTTCTTACTGGAGTTAGGTGATATCTCATTGTGGTTTTGATTTGTGTTTCCTTACTGATTAGAGATTTTGAGCATTTTTTAAATGTTCGCTAACCGTTATTCTATCTTCTTTTGAAAAATTTCTGTTCATGTCCTTTGCCCATTTATTGATGGGATTGTTTGATTTTTTTTGTTGTTAATTTTCTTAAGTTCTATGCAGATTCTTGTTATCAGCCCTTTATTAGATGTGTAGTAAGCAAATATTTTCTCCCATTATGTAGGTTGTCTATTCATTCTACTGACAGTTTCCTTGTCTATGCAGGAGCTTTTTTAATTTGATCAGGTCCCATTTATTTATTTTTGTTACTGCTGTGATTGCTTTGGAGGTCTTTTTTTTTATTTCAGAGTATTATGAGGGTACAAATATTATGGTTACACTTTATGTCTTTGCCTCACCCAAGTGAGGGTTAGAGGCATGTCTTTCCCCCTACAATGCTCCCTGTGTCCTTTAGTTGGGGGTTTACCCCCCCTTCCCCCTAATCCCTAGAGAGTATTACTGCCATGTGAGCACCCTAGTGTTCATCAGTTAGTACTAATTTGAGGGGGAGTACAAGTGGAGCCCATTCTTCAGATCTTGTGGTACCTCACTTTGGATAATGCACTTAAGTTTAATCCAGGAAAGTATAAAATGTGCTAGATCACTGTCGTTTCTCATGATTGAGTAATATTCCATTGTATACATATACCAAACACCTCAAAGAGCTAAAAATAGAAATATCATTTGATCCAGCAATAGCACTATTAGGCGTCTACCCAAAAGAGCAAAAAGCATTCTATAATAAAGACATCTGCACTGAATGTTTACGGCATCACAATTCACTATTGCAAGGATGTGAAAACAACCCAAGTGCCCGTCAATTCATGAGTGGATTATTAAAACTTGGAGGTCTTCTTCATAAATTCTTTCCCTAGGCCGATGTCTATTAGAGTTTTTCCAACATTTTCTTCTGAATTCTTAAGATTTTATGCTTTAGGTTTAAGTTTGTTTTCCATCATGAGTTGATTTTTGGGAGAGGTGACAGGTGGGGATCCAGTTTCAATTTTTTGCATGTGGTTATCCAGTTTTCCCAGCACCATTTATTGAATAGAGAGTCTTTTCCCCAATGTATATTTTTATTTGCTTTGTTGAAGATTAGATGACAATATGAGGATGATTTTATATCTGGGATTTCAGCCCTGTTCCAAAGGTCTGTATCTCTGTTCTTGTGCCAGTGTCATGCTATTTTGGTTATTATAGCCTTGTAGCAAAGCTTGAAGTCTGGAAGACTGATGCCTCCCTATTTGTTCTTTTTGCTTAAGATTGTTTTCCCTGTATGGAGTCTTCTCTGGTTCCACACTTAGTGTGAACCAGAGTGGACACAGATATTTTTTAAAATGCCAGTTATAAGAGTTTTAAAATAATGAATTATTTAAGTATAAACTTACCCATATATGCAAGTACCTGTATGTTGAATCTACAAAATGCTGATGAAAGAATTCAAATGATACCCAGTACATGGAGAAATATTTGGTTTTCATCAATTGTTAAGAGCCAATATAATTAAGATGCCAATCCCAATCAAACACTCTTCAGGATTTTCTGTAGATATAAGCAAATGAATTTTAATATTTATATGAAAATACAAAAGAACCAGCCAAAATGATTACTGTAAAGCTGTAAAAATCAAGATAGTATGTTATTGGCAAAGAAATAGATACATAAATCATTGAAATAGAATAGAGAACCATAAAAATATACAATTATAATTAATTGATTTTTAAGACAGTGGCAAAGACAATTCAATGGAGTAAGTATAGTCCTTTTAACAAATGGTAATTGGACATTTGTTTACTAAAAAAAAGAAAGTACCACAACCTATACCTTATAGAGAATTTACTCAAAATGGATTATACAGTAAATTGTAAAATGCCAAACTATAAAACTCTTAGAAGAAAGCATAGGGAAAGATGCATGTGTCCTTGAGTCAGGCAAAGACTTCTTAAACATATTTTAACTTGCATATCTAGTAAAGTATTTGATATTAAGAATATATAGCTAAGTCTTATAAATCAAGAATAAGAAAATAACTCAATCAAAATTAGGCAAAAGATTTCAACAGCCACTTAAACAAAGAAGTCAGATGGATGGAAGATAAGCATATGAAAAAATGTTTAATATTATTAGTCTTTATTAAAATGCAAATTAAAACCAAAATGCTATAATATACACCTATTAGAGTGGCTTATAATAAAAAAAATGTATAACACCATGTGTTGATTAGTACAAAGAGCAACTGGACATCTGGTGGGAACACAAAATGGCACAGCCACACAAGAAAATAGTTTTATCATTTTTTTCAATACTTTAAATATGACAGTCCACTCTCTTCTTGCTTGCATGGTTTCTGAGGAGCAGTTGGATGTACTGTCAGCCTTCCATGTCTACGGGCTCTGCATCCATGCATTTAACTAAATATGAATCGAAAATATTCAAGAAAAAAAGACAGCAGTAAAAAAAATAACAATTTTAAAAATGCAGTATAACAATTATTTATATAGCATTTACATTTCATTAGGCATTATAAGTAATCTAGAGTTGATTTAAAGTATACAAGAGGATATGTGTAGGTCATATGCAAATACCATGCCATTTTATGTAAGGGACTTGAGTTTCCTCAGATTTTGGTATCTGCGTGAGGGATCCTGAAACTGATGCCCCTCAAAATGAATATGGAGGGGCTATTGTAATTGTTTCCTTTGATTCTCTATAGGCATGGTGATTTCCCTATGTCTTCCTTTTAGACTTTTTTGTAATTTTTGATTTTTTTTGAAGTTTAATTTCGATATGTCTAGTTCTCTGAGCTATTTGAATTTGTGGTTTGATGTTTGACATTAATTTGAGAAAACTCTTAGTTATTATTGCTTCAGATATTGCAATAATATCTGTTTCTGTCTCTCTTTCTTCTTCTTCTTGTAATCCCATTATGGATATTATATATCCCTTCTATGTAATCTCACAATTCTTGGGTAATTTCTTCTAGGTTTTTTTTTTTTTTGTCTTTTTTCTCTTCGTTTTTTAATTTCAATTTTTTTTTTAGAAAGAGCATGTTTATTGAATTCAATTTATGTTACAAGTATTAATACGCATAGGAAAAAATCTGGAATGATATGTGTCAAACTGCTACCTATTTTTCTCTAGGGAATAAGATGAGGAAGGTGTATCAGGAGCATTTTACTTCCTGCTTTGGATTCTTTGGATTTGTTCAGCGGTATATATATAGATAGCATGGAGTACTACTCAGCCTTATAAAAGATGAAATAAGGTCATTTACAGCAACATGGGGGAACTGGAGACCGTTACCCTAAGTGAAGTATCTCATAAGTGAAGAAGCAAACACCACATGCTCTCACTAATAAGTGGGCACTAAAAGATGGGTAAATATGGGCACAAAGCAATATAAAGGACATGAGAAACCAAAAAGGGAGGAAGGCAGAAGGGTAGGTGTGGGATAAAAACTTACCTTTTGGGTACAATGAACACTATTCTGGTGACGAGCCCACCAAAGGCTCTGACTTAAGCATTATAAAAGATATTCATGTAACAAAAATACTTGTACCCCCTTAATTAATATTTTGAAATAAAATAATAAAAATAAAGTAGTAAAGCAAGTTTCTGATGAACACAATCCAAAGGCTCCAAAGCAGAAAGTAATTTCAATGTTTTCTATTGTTGTATCCTCAAGCACAGAGATTCTTTCCTCAGCTGTGCCCAGTCTACTAATGAGTCTATCAAAGACATTCTGCATTTCTGTTACAGTGTTTTTGGTCTCTATTATTTCCTTTTTATTCTTTCTTAGAATTTCCATCTCTCAGGTCACACTATCCAACTGTTTTCTCAAGTTGTTTATTTTTCCATTAAAGCCATTAGTTTATTAATCATAGTTTTTTAAATAAGAATTCTGATGTGATAATTCCAACATCCTTGCCATATATAACTCTGATTTTGATGCTTGTGTTTTTTGCCTTTTAGTATGCCTTATAATTTTTTATGGAAAGGTGGGCGCATTGTACCAGATGAAGGGAACTGAGATAAATGTAATTGTAAGGTGTCGGGAGAGGGAAACCATCCTGCAGTCCTGTGATCAGGTTTCTGTCTTTTAGTGCCCCTAGACTGTGAATGTCACCGTCACCAGTGCTTCTCAGTACTCCCACCCCTAACCCCTGCCTTAAGTTGAACAGGGAAGCTAGAGGGGGCTAGAGTTTCCCAGGATAAGTTAAGCTGTGATAATACTCAAGTCTGTTAGGTTCTGATTAGCTGGTCTCTCCTGAGGGCAGACTTTGTTAAGAAGAACAGACAACTCTGGCATATTCCAAATGGTTCTTTTCCCCCTCTCCCTGCCAGACACATGAAGAGATTTTCTCTGTGATTATTTCCTGGTAGAACCTGTCAGAGAACCTACAAGTAAAACACACAGGAGCGTGGTGGGGATCCCTATGACTGCGTCCCCCTAGGGCTTTTGACACTCAGACTTGTCCACCACTGAGCCTTCAGAAATTCATCATTTACAGTTTAGGTCCTTAGTACTGGTTCCCAAGGAGGTTTCTCCTCTGGGCTTTGTGCCCTGGTAAGTGGCGGTTCTCTGTATTTGCCTATCTGTCGCTCCAATTTTGGGGACAGTGGTTTTCCTGGTTACCTCACTTCTCTGACAGATCTAAGAAGAGCTGTTGATTTTTCAGTGTGTTCAGATTTTGCTTGTTTTTAGAAGAGTGGTGATTTCTAAGTTCCTTAAATGTTGGACCAGAAACTGGAAGCCCAGTCATTTCCTGTAAAGTTAAACTTGCACTTAACATACGGTTCATCAGTCCCACAAAACCTACACATGAATATTTATGACAGTGTATTCATAATTGTCAAAAACTGGAAACAACTCAAAAGACCTTCAAGGAAAGAATGGATAAATTCTGGTACAAACATACAGTGGAATACTACTCAGCAATGAAATGAACAATTGATATACACAAAAACATAAATGAATTTCAAAGGCATTATGGCAAGTGAAGGGAGTAAGTCTCAAAGATTACATTATAAATCGATAGTTCTTTATAGACATTTTGCAAAAGACAAAACAATCTGAATGGAGACCAGGTTATTGGTTGCCAGGGCCAGGGTGGGAGGAGACTTTGACACTAAGTCACAGCACAAGGGCATTCTTTGGGATGTTGAAATTATTCTGCATCCTGAATGTGTTGTTTGTTACATAAATGTGTGGATGCATTAAAACAGAAATATACAATTTAACAAATCACTTTATGTAAAATTTTAAAAGCTAATGCAGTAATAAAATTCTTTCTTCTTATTTAAAAAAACCCTCAGGTAGGTTTTCTATGCATTTCCTCTAGCACATTTAGCTCTAAAATTAGACAACATGCCAATCATTTTTTTGACTACTTTATAACATCCTGAATACCAGAACACCAGATGCACTCATAGGAGGGGGAAAACTGACACTAACCGAGTTGTACTGAACAAAAAGCCTAATGAATCAACACTTTGTGACCCGATGTTTTAGCAAGAGGGGCCATTAAACATAGCATATTATTTAATAAAGCAGTGTGCAGAGGGACTTCTGGGGAAAAAAAACAGAAAACAGAATAAGAGACAAATTCCCTTCACTTTTGAGTACTGTGTAATGAATCTAATTAGTAAGCTTCAATGGTCCGGTAGAGGCTTTGGGGATTTTCGCATTCATTAAAAAATGAAATGAATGTTCTGGCAGCTCCTGAAACAGAATGTTAAGATAAGAAATATAACACAAAAAGCAGTCACCTTGAATGAGAACTGAAGAGCTGACTGGAGGTGCTGCTGAGACTATAAAGAAGTTTGTCTTTTTTTTCCCTGCAAGATCACCTTGCATTTCAAACCACCAGCCTCACAAAAAATGCAAAGACTAGGGGAAAAACAACTGTCAGCTGAGTAGAAACCAGTGGGAGTTTAAAACTCTGGAGGACTGAAAGAGAAATCAAACAATATAAGGCAGTAAGTAAATTCAGGATCAGCAAGTTAAGTTGAAAGCTAATTAATCAGCAAAAATAAAATGGGGTGACCACGTGGCAGAAAGCCAGCGGCCCAGGCTGTCATTTCCAGCCAGTCCTGCAAGGGGAGTTCAGGGTTCATACTTACCTCAGGCATCTCCCCGGAGTATGTCAAGACAGGTGCCAGCCTGTCTAGCAAATCATGAAGGTCACAGTTCCCATTGTTTGCTGGAGCCTCTGGACCCACGTTAGGATCACTAAGAAGAGCTTTCTTTCAACCAAGACCTGGTTCTTACTCTTTGCCCCACCTCCCACTATCATCTACAACAAAACCTGCTTGTCCTTAGCTTTAGCCAGTCACTGAAGCATGGTTGGGCTGGCAGCTTCCTGCTCAGTGGTGCTACGAAGAAACAAAACATGGAACATTGAATGGACTCTTTGGTGTGCACAAGATGTGCAGGCATAAAATGAGGGTGTACTAGGCTTGGTAACCATCCCTGCCATCTCAAAGTCACGTGAAGTTTTAAATCAGAAGAATCCCCCTATAAGACAAGCAGAGTAGGCCATTGCAGCACTAAGCTGCCATCTTTGGAGCATTTCATGTGTCTTTTGGAAGCTGCTGGACCTGAGGTATTATGTGGTAGCAGGAAACCGTGACCAAAGGCTTTGTCTCACTGTATCTCACAGTTTGCTAAGGCAAATCTGCAAGACTAGAGTCAGAAAAATTAAAAAAAAAAAAACAAACAAAAAAAAACAACCAAAAAGCAGTTGTGGATGTTGGCAAAATGCAGGTCACAGTTCAGGTAGGATAAATAGAATCTATGCTACATATTTTCTCAGGTTATTCTGTCAAAATGCAAACCTTGTACAATTAGCAACACAAAGGTGTACAGGTGCTGAATGGCGGGAGCGGGGGGAGGGGGCGGGCAGGAATGATTGGCTATCTAGTATCGCTGAAAGGAGATTATCAAAAAGTAATAATAACGATAATGATAATATATTTAAATGAAAAGAAAAGATGGCAGATAGGAAAACGTCTGAGTTAGTATACTCATGTTTTACCAACTCTGAGAGCACCTTGACTATGCACGTACCTTTTAACTATTTAAAGGTACATGCACTTTACTGCATGAAGAACCTTAGAATGATGTATTCTAGCTTTTGAATCACTTGAAAAATAAAATCTGTCTCTTATAAAACCCATTCAAGGCAGATCAAATCAAGATCATACACATTTTGTGAGATTATAATGTGGTGTATTATTTTTTTTCTTGACTGTGGGTATGAGTTAGAACTTCAAAGCCTCTTCTTTGTATGATGTTTTTCTGTTCATAATTGGTCATATTACTCTCAAATTTATAGCTGTCATAGAACATATACTGCATAAATGTCCCTGGTCCTATTTATCCCAGAGTGCTAACCCAGTGAAGAATGAAAAAGTAATCAACCATATAAATGGCTCTATCAAATTTATTTAGCACATATACACACAAACTGCTTTTGCTGATATTTTTTATTTCTTCCTAAAAAGATAGCTAGTAATGTATGCAACCTTAGTTAATGTATTGAAAAATAAATAAATGAAATAACGAATTATGTAGCATAATGTTAATTACAAAACCATAGTTGTTTGGCCAAAAATTTTACTTTTCAATTTTTTTATACTCACAGATTTAACTGACAATTGAATTGACACAGCTGTATCAAACCCACAGGTCTAATCTGTGTTTGAAGATACACTAATAGAAAAAAACAAACAAATAAACATCAAGGATATTGAATCTTTTGTATTTGATGTTGAGCTATAAAACTTAACTAAGCCATGCGTCTCAGAAATTTCTGTTAGACAATAAATCAAAAATGCCTTCCATTCCCTCCAGAAAGAGAACATCTGAAACCAGGCCAGTTGACATGATTCACATGGCCAGTATGTGTGGTCTGAGCATTTGTTATAAACTTAAATGCCTAAAGGCCAGGAAGGAAACATAAATAACTGAAGTGATTTGGGTGAGGATTGTGCTGTCACAAGAGTACATGGCCTTAGGCTTGTGCTAAGAGCCACCAACTTCTCTCACTGCTTTTTAAATGCCACTATAGCTTATTGAAACACATTTGCTAGAGCTAAGGGTAGAAGTATAAAAACTAAGTAAAAATTGTCTAACCAATTATTTCCTTTTGCATATGCAGGTCGAGTATAATCTGATCCTCTAATTTTAAAAGAAAATGATTTTGTAGGGTGATTTTATTCTATACTTTAAAACATACTTGAATATATATACAGATATATACACACATGTGTATATCATATGCATATGTGATAATTTATGAAGTCTAAATATCATTATTATGGGCTTAAATTTGTCCCTCTAAAATTCATAGATTGAATTCCTAACGCCTGGTACCTTAGAATATGTGTTTGGAGACAGGGTCATAGACAGGTAATTAAGTTAGAATGAGGCCACTAGGGTGGGCCCTAATCCAATATGATTGGTGTTCTTAAAAGAAAAAATTAGGACAACAAACATGTACAGAGATAAAACCATCTAAGACACAGGAAGAAGATGGCCATCTATAAGCAAAAAACAGACATGTCAGGTAAAACCAATCCTGCAGACACCTTGATCTTGGATTTCTAGCCTCTAGAATGATGGCAAAATAAATTTCTGTTGTTTAAGCCACCTAGTCTATAATATTAATACTTTGTTATGGCAACCCTAATAAGCTAATACAATCATGATTTTTAAAAAGTGTTAATAGTTATAACAAAGCTGAGTGCATGTTAAGCACATAAGTCATCTCTGACTCAAAAACTGTTGCTATTAATTTAGGAATTATGGTGATCTTTCCATCACACCAGTCCCTCACCAGCCCCAGTGCCAATGACCTTGATTTGAAAAGCTTTAATTTAGGAGATTATCTATTTCCAAACAGCCTGAGAGAATTAATTTTTTGATGTGTGTCCATAGTCTTTATCGCAGACTGCACCGTACTTCCAACAACATAGTTTAACTAACAAATTAAATAGAGCAAACAAGCAGACTCCAAAAATAGTCATATTTAATTGTACAGTCCAGTAGAAGGATTTAGAATTGGGTTGTAAATTTGTTTTTTTGAAACAAATTCCTACCACACAGCTGCTGGATCTGAGCAATTATTTTCTTCACTTTATTTTTTATTTACTTTTGCTGATAATCATTTCAAACATTTTGCTTAAAAAGAAAAAAAAAAAACGCACCGAACAAATAACACGAGAGACTACATAAAAATTCATACTTCATGAAGTCAAATGAATTCTGGTTATAACTATCTTGAGTCAAGATCAGATTATTTTAAAATTTATTCTTTTTTAAAACAGTCTCCTAATGTATGTTAACCATTACATTTTGGACCTCCCTCAGGTATTTGCATAACAAAAAATTGTTTGGGTGAATCTTAGATAATTCAGTATAATTTCAGATAAAGACTTTATTAACTCAATAAAAAACTGTATCACCTTTTAAAAAATGTATGTATACTGAAATAAAATCCTAAACTACTAAAATGCCAATGTTTGTTCAAGCTTAAATATGTAGCTATTAGTAAAAGCTAAGCTACCACTGTACAAAGCCATAGGGTTATCAGAGAAATCTGTTTATCGTTCTTCTCCATCCTGCTTTTCTCTCTATTTTCAAAATCTTTGTTAAAGGGTTTTTGCCTTTAGAATCCTATATCTTTAAGAAGCCTTCAAGTACATTTTCCCATTGCAAACAAACCTTAGTTCTAACCTTGGAAAGTCTTTGGCAGCAGGAATAGAGCCAAATAAAATAATGAAAGAGGCAAAATGGTCTTCAGCATTAATTATGTAATTTTCTTCAGATTTTGCTACTCAGAGCTTTCACACAAATTTCTCTATATCCAGAATCCCATTCTCAATTTGGATGATTGCCCAAGCTGAGATTATTCCAGGAAAGTGTTTTATACTCTGTAACTCAATAGACCTAAGGTTTTGAGCACTGGGACCTCTTAGTAGCAGTCTGACCATGAACAAGTTATTTAGCCTCTCAAATACTGTTTCTTCATCTGTAAAACTGAACCAACCTTAGTGGCCTACTGTCAGTGATAAAGAAATTATCTATATAAATCATTTATCATAAGCCCTGTCACATGAAATCTATTTTATAAATATTTGTTATCAAGGAGTGCAGGCTCCAGCCCTGGGTAAGCTGGAGATCACAGTGGAAAAAGTCAATGGATGTGAAGATAGAACAATAGCAATTACTCAACATTATTCGATTATTTTCTGGGCAACAAACAAAAAATAAAATTAAAAAAAAAATCAAGAACCTATTGGATAATAACAAGAGATCTAAAATTTTTATTATAAGAGTTCCAGAAAAACAGAGAAAAGAGTCTGGTAAAGCAAATAACATTAAAAGAAAAAAAAAATTTCCCTCTAGCAGTGAGAGACATACACTTAGGAATTCAAAGAAGCACAGATAATTCAAAACAGGTTAGACCCACAGAAACCCCTTCCAGTGACTTTAAAATCAAACAACATATGCTCAAAGATAAAAAGCAATTCTTGAAGACAGCCAGAGAGAAAGGACACATTATACAAAGGGAAAAGCAATTTGAAGGATAGATTTCTCTGCAGAGGTCAAAAGAAAGTAGAACTGCATTTTTAAAGTGTTGACAGAAAATATCAATCCAGAATTTGATCTCTAGCATAAATATCTTCCTCAATTAAAGTTAAAGGTATTTCAGGAGAAGAAAAACTAAGATAAATCGTTTCCAATGAAACTGCTATAAAACATCACTAAAGAACAGTCTTAAGATATTGCTAAAATAATACCAGAAAAAAATAAACTTGAAATATCAGAAATAGAAGAAAAGAAAACAAACTGATAACTATTTGGGTAAACATACTACGTTATTTCTCTCTTCTTCAGATTTGTCTGATATAGTTGATGGTTAAAACAAAAATTATAAAATTGTTGTTGTATTTATGTGTTCTTTGTCTTAAGTTTCTGGCATTAAACTTCTAAAATGTTTATAATTTCCAGATTAATAGGAAGGTCTTTGTCATTCATGAATGCCATTAGATTATACCTGATAAGCTAGGTTAATAAGGGAACATTTAGGTAGTTTCAAGACTGAGACATCAATGCTGGAAAGATCAAACACGTAGTCAAAGGATTGAGTCTTTGAGTCAATCTGACCTCTGGGAGAGGAAAGGTGTTAAATATCAAGTTCAGTTACATGGCAAATGATTCAATCAAGCCTGCCTCTGTAATAAAATCTCGATAAAATTCTGGACTGGCTAGGTGCGGTGGCTCATGCCTGTAATCCTAGCACTCTGGGAGGCTGAGGAGGGTGGATCCTTTGAGTTCAGGAGTTCGAGACCAGCCTGAACAAGAGTGAGACCCCATCTCTACTAAAAATAGAAAGAAATTATTTGGACAGCTAAAAATATATAGAAAAAATTAGCCAGGCATGGTGGCACATGCCTGTAGTCCCAGCTACTCGGCAGGCTGAGGCAGAAGGATCGCTTAAGCCCAGGAGTTTGAGGTTGCTGTGAGCTAGGCTGACGCCACAGCACTCTAGCGCAGGCAACAGAGTGAGACTCTGTCTCAGGAGAAAAAAAAAAAAACAAACTCTGGACTTTGAAGCTCAGTGGAACTTCCTGGTTGGTAAACATTTTGATGTGCCAGAATGGAACTTACCTTGATTCTATGGGGAGAGAAACAGAAGCTCTGGGCTTGGGCCCCTCCAATACCTCTCTTCATTTGGCTAGTCTTGATTTGTATTCCTTATTATAAAATGGAAAGTATAGTACTTTCCTGAGTTCTGTGAGTCATTCTAGTGAACTATCAAACCTGAGAGGGTGATGGGAAGACCCAAATTTGTAGACAATTTGTGAGAAGTTTGGGTGGCCTGGAGAATCCCAAAGTATAGTCATATCTGAAATGAGGGCAGTCTTGTTGGGGACTCTTCCCTTAAACCTGCGGAATTTGATGCTAGCTCCAGTTAATTAGTATCAGAAGTGAATACTGATCAGTATCAGTATGACCAATTGATAGCAGAATAAGTGTCTTGTGGGTTTTTTTAAATGTACATAAATGTATAAGAACACTATGAAATGAAGAGATGAAAAAGATTTATGTGGTGTTTCCTACATTCTACTTAAAGTTGTAAAATATTTATTCCCTACATAGACTGTAAAGTTATGTATATTATAATCCCTAGAACAGACACTTAAAAGGATATACAAAGAGATACAGTCAAAAACAAAACAAAAACATCAAATAGAATTCTAAAAAATGTTGAAATAACCAAAAAAGAAGATAAAAAAGAAACAGGATTTTTTTTTAACAAAAAGGAACAAACAGAAAACAAATAATAACAGACTTGCTGCATAAAAAATAGACATTTATTTTCTCACAGTTCTGGTGGACAAAAGTCTATGATCAAGGCACCTGAAAATTCAGTTTTGTATGAAGATTGTCTTCCTGGCTTGCAGGCAGCCATCTTCTCATCTATACTTCCGTGGCCTTTCCCTTGTGCTCACGTGAAGAGAGAACAAGAAAATCCTGGTGTCCTTTTTTCTTCTTATAAGAACAGCCCTATCAAAATAAAGCCCCATCCTTATGACCTCACTTAACCCTTATTATGTCCTGATAGGCCCTGTCCCCAAATACAGCCAAATTGGGGGAGGCATAATTCAAACCATAACAACCTAAAGTCTAACATATCAATAATTGCATTAAAGGAAAAAAATGTTGACTCATGGCAATTAACAAACATTAATTTTAAGACGATCCATATTATATACATGCTATCTATAAGACACTAGTTTCAAATATAATTATATGAGTTAAGAGAAAAATAATGGAAAAAGACACAGCATGCAAATATTGATCAAAAGAAAGCTGGAGTGGTTCTTCTAATCTCAGGTAAAGTAAAATTTAGTACCCCAAAATGATAAAAAAAAACTTAAGTATAAATCTAATAAAATATATACATGATTTATGTCAAGAAAACTATAAAACTCTTATCAAAAAATCAAAGAAGAACTATATAATTGGAGAAATAATCAAAGTTCATGGACAGGAAGAATCAATACTGTCAAGATGTCAGTTCTTTCTAGTGTGATCTATAGATTCAATGCAATTCCAATCAAAATCCCCACAGGCTATTTTGGGGATATTGACAAATTGATTCTAAAGCTTATATCGGGAGGCAAAGGCTAGCCAGACTAGCCAAAACAATATTGAAGGAGAAGAATAAAGTTGGAGGACTGATACTATCTGACAATAAGACTTACTGCAAAACTCCACTAATCAAGAGAAAGTGATATTAGTAAAAGGAAAGACCGATAGATCAAGGAAATAGAGTACAAAGCACAGAAACAGATCCACTTAAATACAGTCAAATGATCTTTGAAAAAGAAGCAAAGACAATACAATGGAGAAAAGATAGTCCTTTCAACATATGATGGTAGAACAACTGGACATCCACATGCAAAAAAAAAAAAAAAAGAATCCAGACACAGACCTTACACTCTTTACAAAAGTTACCTCAAAATGGATCACAGACCTAAATACAAAACTGTAAGATTCCTAGAAGATAACATAGGAGAAAACATAAATGACCTTGGATATGGCAATGACTTTTTGGATAAAATACCAAAAGCATAATCTACATAAGAAAGAATTGATAGGCTGAGCTTTAATAAAATTAAATATTTCTCCTTTGTAAAAGTCACTGCCAAGGGCAAGAAAAGTTAAGCCACAGACTTGGAGAAACTATTTGCACAAGAATATCTGGTGAAGGACTATTATACAAAATGTGCAAAGTAATCTTAAATCTCAACAATAAAAAAACAAACAATCCAATTTAAAATGGACCAAGACCTTAGCAGACACTTCACCTAAGAAAAAATACAGATGACAAATAAGCACATAAAAAGATGCCCCAGCTCATAAGTCATCCAGGAAATGCAAATTAAAACAATGAGATACCTCTACATACCTATTAGAATGGCCGGAATCCAGAACGCTGATAAACCCACACCAAAAGCTGGTGAGGATGTGGAGTACTTGGAACTCTCGTTCATTGCTGGTGGAAATGCAAAATGGCGCAGTCACTTTAGAAAACAGGTGGGTAGCTTCTTACAAAACTAAACATGAGTTGAAAACTTATGTCCACACAAAACCCTGCACTCAGATGGTTATAGCAGCTTTAATCCTAATTGCCAAAATTTGGAAGCATCCAAAATAGCCTACATAGGTGATAGATAAGTAAACTGTGATCCACCCAGATAATGGAATATTATTCAGGAGAATAAAAATTCTTTTCAAATGTACATGAAACATTCAACAAGTGCAGGGGGTCAGTAAACTGGCTCACAGACAAAATCCAGCCTATGGCCTATTTTTCTTAAGCACACAAGCCAGGAATTTTTACCCTTGTAAAAATTTATTATAAAAGCAATAATATGCTACAGAGATTTTATGTGGCTCACAAACTCTGAAATATTTAATGCCTGCCCCTTTACAGAAAAAGATTGCTGGCACCTGGCCAAAATAGAGCTAAAATAATTGCCACAGTCTTTTTATATAATCTAATGTTACAAGTGACATATTATATGCTGTTGATCATGTGAATCAATGTTCATTACGCAATGAGAGAGGTGACCACACAAGGATGTGAATACAGGAGGAGGGGATGGATATATACACACCTAATGGGTACGGTACACACCGTCTGGAGGATGGACACCCTTGAAGCTCTGACTTGGGTGGGGCAAGGGTAATATATGTAACCTAAACATTTGTACTTCTGTAATATGCTGAAATAAAAAAAATTTTAAAAAAGTGGGGAATATTGAGACTATCTTGCATACTGGTTATCACTCTCTTTTCTTCTGACAGTGTTCTCTATGGAAACTACTACATGACAAAAAAGAAATGCAAAAAGCAAACATGGCCAAAGTCTTGAAGAGACACATCACCAAAGAAAGTACGCATAAGACAAATGAACACATGAAAAGATGTTCAAAATCCTTAGCCATTAAAGTAATACAAATGAAAACCATAATTAGATGCTACTATACACCTATCAAAATGGCTAAAATAAAATAATATTGACTAAACCAAATCTAGGCAAGGATGCAAAGCCATGGGAACTCTCCCACATTGCTGGTGTGAATGTCAAATGATGCAGTTAATTTGGAGAAAAATATGAAAGTTTTGTGTAAAATTAAATCTATACTTCTGAATATTTACCATAGAGAAATAAATACTCATGATCACTCAACATCCTAGACAAAAATTTTTATAGCTGCTTTTTTATAAAAAGCTTTAATGTCATGCACCAGTTGAAAGGATAGAATAATTGTGGTTCATACATACAGTATAATATTGGTCAACAACAAAAAGGAACTGTTGATATATACAGAAACTTGGATAGCACTCAAAGGCATTCTGAAGATTGTAAAAGAAATCAGTATCAAAAGATTATGTACTATATGATTCCATTTATATAATATTCTTGAAAACCCAAAATTATAGTGATTGAGAATATATCAGTAATTTCCAGGAGATCCAGGGATAGATTTGTAAGCATTAATATGAAAGGATAACATAAAGCATATTTTGGGGGTAATGGAACTTTATTCTGATTATGGTGGTTGGTGATTGCAATAAAATGGGTAGAACCACACACCAAAAAGTACACAGTTCCACTATAATAATTTATACAAAGAATAATAATTTCATTTATAAAATAGTTAATCTGTAAAATAAAAGTAAGTAAATGAAAAAGAGAGGTTTCTATTATTATTAATTTCCTGGCATCATTAACACAGTATATTTGGGGTATACTCAGAAAACAACACTCTAGCCTTGTGTATGAAATGTAACACACATTTACTAAAAAGAAGAAATCATTGTTATTGTTATAATTATCTAATATGCCACTTTCAAAAAAATCCCAATAGATGGTCTCTAACTAAATACGATAAACCATTAATTTCAGTTACCTATTGCTACATAAAAATGCTGTGGAGTAAAACAATACTTTATTATTTTAAATATTTTGTTTGTTAGTTTGGTGGCTTCTCTGTTGCTTTTGCCTGGGCTCATCCTTGAGGCTACATAAACTGCAGAGCTGGCTGGGCTGGAAGACCCAAGATGGCATCAATAACTTGTATGACATTAGTGCCTGCTGACAATTAAGGCAACTCAAGTTTCCTCTACATGCCTCTCAACTTTATATAGTAGTCACAAAGCATGTGGATGATCGCAAATGTTGCAATGCATCTTGACGTCTAGGCTCTGGAACCCAGACAATGCTACTTTGTCACATTCTGTTGCTCAAAGCAAATCTCAACACCAGCCTGGATTCAAGGGCTGGGGAGATAAAGACTCTGTGTCTTCATTGCAGAAGGCACAAAACCTTTGGGCTGTGATTTTCTGTCTATCATACCATTTCATCCTCGTGTTAATAGAAGCTAATGACTGAATTGACTGAGGGTACATTTCCAGATAACATGCAAAGAGAAATTTTAGATATTTTCTCAACTCAGTAAGAGGAAAGACTTTTCTTTTCGGTTATGCTATTAATCTCATTTTTCATGTGACTATCCCTGTATTCATGATGACACTTATATATGTGGTCATCTCAATCTGGAAAGTGTTTTTTTGGTTTTAAGAATTAATTGGATATGGCAACTGTTTATTTAGTGCAAAGCTCAGGCCAGCACCTAGTTCCCTGTAAGGCAGATTTCTTGATCTGTTAGCACCTAGAGTTTCAACTTATCTCAGAGGAAAAAAAAAAATGTCACACTAACACAGGAATGAGACTCATTAAATTCACTCTGCCTTGTTTAGAAACTGGAAATAGTATTCCTCACTTTTATTTTTCAGCTAAGAGAGAGAATTCTCATGGTTAAAAAACTGGGAAATTATTTGTACCTTGCAAAAGGTGCTAAGTAGTTTTCCCAAAGGAAGTAATTTCTAGATTTCCATTTTTATAACTGCTTTTCCCAACATTTTCCCTGCAAATATTTTTTTCAGTCCTCACTTTCACTTCTCTTTATTGCCTTGGTTTTAATTAAATTAATTATTTATTTTATAATTAATTTTTGTGGGCCACTTATTCAACCTGTGGAAAGTTCATGAATACACACACACACACACACACACACACAGTGATGTTGTGGTTGTATTGATATGAAAAACAATGTAGATGAAGAGCCATCTATATTTCCATAGCAAATATAAGTTTGCAGAATAACCTACAGATTTATTTTAGGAACTCTTTTCTTTTCCAACATAGCAACTGCTTTCAAAGGACTGTTCACTTGCATTAAAAAATCAGAAATAATATCATCTATTAGAAATGTGAAATGTCCCTCTATCCCCAAATGTATGCTCTGCCTAATATTACAGTCATTTCCTTCCTTGTTTATACTCCAAAAGTAATGCTCTGATTAGTATTATCCTTGTACTTTGCTGTTAGGTACAACAAGTGAGTCACTTATAATGGACCAGGATGAAATAGTGAAAATTAGAAACTTTGGGACAAATTACATATACAACATTCAATATTCATAATGGCTACAAACAGAAATTGGAGATAGTATTTCCAATGGAAAAAAATTGTTTAACCAGAAACATATTTTCATTAAGAGGCCTGTGCAAAATAGCTTTTTGTGGCCAGGCGTGGTGTCTCACACCCGTAATTCTAGCACTCTGGGAGGCCAAGATGGGAGGAGTTCGAGACCAGCCTCAGCCAGAGCAAGACCCCGTGTCTACTAAAAATAGAAAGAAATTAGCTGGACAACTAAAAATAGAAAAACAAAAAAAAATTAGCTGGGGATGGCGGCGCGGGACTATAGTCCCAGCTACCTGGGAGACTGAGGCGGGAGGATCGCTGGAGTCCAGGAATTTGAGGTTGCTGTGAGCTAGGCTGATGCTATGACATTCTAGCCTGGACAACAGAGCAAGAATCTGTCTCAAAAAAAAAAAAAAAAAAAGCTTTTTCTCTTAAGTGCTGGCTTAGACGATTGTCAGGGAGTAGATGGATGTATCATGGCCCCTCTTTATAGCTGGTATCTGAAATCTACCTTCTGTGTTGAGTATATTAGCACTGCCATTAGTTTGAGAGTCCGGTGTTAGGATCCACACATCGTGTCTTTTCAATTAATTAGGCCCCAGTTCCAGCCAGCTTCTTGATCTACCAAAACAAGATAAAACAGCAGGATCTAATAGATTGGATGTTTTACTGTTTCAAAGGAGTGAGGTCATCAGGAATGCATCTATCAGAGCATGGATGACGGAAGCGACCACCGAGACAATACCTGTAAAAGGCCTTGAGATCTCTGGTTGATACAGGGTTGTTTAGTGAAAAAATAATCTCTAAAATATTTGTAACAATGAGTCTGCTTGAAGTGAGGGATCTCATTAATTTGTATGGCAAACTCTATCATCCTAAGATTAACAAAATAACATTAAGTCCTTAGTTTAAACCAACTTTATTATATCCCAATGTTTGTTTCAGTAATAAATAAAGGTCCAATTTCTCATATATATAGCATTGATTTGAGGATAGTTTTAGCCTTAAATATCCCTTTCTTTGAAAAGACTTTATTCTTTAGGAGAAATCTTGAGTTTTCTCGGGAGTTTGGATGAGGATTATCCATTCTGAGAAACCCTTAAGAAAATTAGGCGCTGTGTCTCAAAGTTTTGTCAGTAGGAAGCACAGTGGGATAATCCTTTCCGTTGCTCTGTTGATTCATCTTCAGGTTTTATTAGAAGTCTTAGGAGTCATTTCACACTGGCGATATTTACTGAGCTTGTCATCATCTAAAAGCTCATGCTTTGTTAATACGGATTTCTGTCAAGTCAAATTTCTTCCATTAAATATTATACGTGTGTGTGTTTGCTTAACATCCATTTGTGTGTATGTGTGGGTGGGGGAGAGAGATGTTCAATATTTTTCTTCAAGATATTTGGAATCTTCTGAATGCTGATATTGTCAACTGTGGTATTAATTATGCCTTGTGACTCTGTGTAATGAATCAAAGATTTATTTTTCTCTTTCCTGAATTACAAGAATAAATGTATGAGGTACACTAGAATAAAGGGAAAAATAGATATCCAAAAATATCTTATTAAATTTCTAGTTGCTATTACTATTCAGTAGAACTTGAGTCACAGAAAACTAAATAGATAGCACATTTGACAGAAAAGTTGATTTTTTGGCAGTCTACTTAGAGAAAGTCGACACAAGAGAAACACAGGAGAAAAAGTGATATGGTATGAATAACAAAACACGCATACACACAATTCACAAAGCACCACTTCCCTAACACTCTTTCCTGTGTTTTAAACTATTCTATGAATCAATCTTTATACCAGTTATACCTAGTATTTCATTCAATTGGAAATAATGTTCAGAATCATAAGGATAAAATTATATAACGGTCTACTATAAAATATTAAGAGAATTTCACTATGCAGTACTTTCAAAATCAGGAAAGCAGATACAGATGTATTTTTTCTGCTTTATCTTTACCTAAACCAAAAATTTAATTCCTGAAATGTCCCCATTTAATTTTTCTCTATTCATTTTGATTTCTTGCACACTGAAGTTGTTTGTTTAATTTTAAATTTCTTCTCTTTTACTAATTTCAAATTAAAATATACATATAGATATGTTATATGTGCACATTCAGCTCCTCTTTTCCCTTGGGAACTAATCTTACTAGAGTAACTACAGAGCTAACAAAATGGATTTGTTTATTTAGCACAAATAATCTTCAGAACAGGAACATGTCATATAAAATCAACCTATTCATACAATAGATACTAATTCAATGCTTACCACGGGTTATATTATTATGCTAGGAATCAAAGAGGTGCCATGTGTGAATGCAATTCAATTTCAACCACAGGATAGGTTCTCAATATGTTTTTATAAAATCTCACTTATGTTAAAATGAAATGATTTTCATTTGATATTTTAATCAGCCAACTTTTATTCACTTTTGAGTTTTTTTTATATCCCAATGACTATTATATAAGAATGGCAGAACCTAACGTATATGGAGAAGCCAATCTTAAATACTAATAAATCAATAAAAATGTAATCTGAGCAGTCTAGGAAATAAAAATTAAATTGGGCAAGTCCCCAGGTTGAAACTCATGAGTTAGGACTGCAAGTGTATGGACCACTTTAGAACAAAAATGTTCTCAATAATGCGTAATCAAAACATAGAAACCCAAGTAAAACAAATGAATAGAAGTATGATTTTATTGATCATTTATGGAGAAAGCAAAAGTATTTATTTTAGAGATTTTCTTATCTGATTATTCTCAACTTGCATTGATTTCAGGTGCATTTCAAGATCATCAATGAGAGGAAGCAGTTTCACATAGATGGAAATGTTGGCTTAGGAATCAAGAAACTTGGGTATTGGTCCAGTTTTTGTAACTAGCTTGGTATGGGAACATGAGATTTTGAGTTCTTTGGTCTCAGATTTTTTATCTATGAAAAGAAGACATTGCACCGATCTTCTTCAACACACTGAGAGAGTCCCAAGACTCCACGTACCACTAGCAGGAATGAAGGGATTCCCACATGATTCTGCATGTTCTTGGCAAGACTTCCATGCCCCCCTCCCCTTCTACAGGGCAACTAATATTATTTGCTTTGTACCATGCTCTAAATGTTTGTGTCCCCTCCAAATTCATATGTTGAAATCCTAACCCCCAAGGTAGTGATATTAGGATGTGGGGCCTTTGGTAAGTGCCCTTATGAATGGGATAATTGCCCTTATAAAAGAGGCCCACGAGAGAGACTCCTTACCCCTTCCACCATGTAGGTTACAGTGAAAAACAACCATGTATGAACCAGGAAGTGAGCTCCACCAAACACAATAATGGCTGACACCTTAATGTGGAATTCCCAGCCTCCAGAACTGTGAGAAATAAACTTCTGGTGTTTATAAACCACGCAATTAGTGTATAATAGTTTGTTATAGCAGCACAAATGGACTAAGACTACTTGTGATCTCCCAGGACTAATCTTATTCTTCGTATTTTCTTATTTGTATCAGTCACTGCTAGAAGCCTAGTATATCCAGGTCATCCCTCAAATCCTGGCTCTACTCCCATACATATCTGTTGAGTAAGTAATGAGGCAAACCTTTTACATCTACTCTGGCCAGAATTTTTTATTACTTTTCACCCCTTTATTTTCTCCATGGCATTTATTACCATCTCTTATGCTACATATTTTTTTATATTGATGTTTCTCTTTCCACAAATATATAACCGTCACAAGGAAAAAGCTTTTTTTAAAAAAAAAACAATTTTTAGAATACTTTTAGATTTATTGAAAAATTATAAAGATAGTACAGAGTTGCCAAATACTCCATATTGACGTTCCCCAATTATTAACATAATATATTAATATGGCTCAGCATTATAAAATGTATCCATGTAATAAAAACTTTTGTACCTTTTTAACATTTTGAAATAAAAAATTTAAAAAATGGCATATTTGATATATTATTAACTAAAATTGATTTTACTTAATTTTTTACCTAATGTCTTTTTTCTATTCCAGGACTCACCAAAGATATCACATTACATTTAGTCTTCATGTTGCCTTGAGCTCCTCTTGGCCATGAAAGTTTCTCAAACTTCCTTTGTTTTGATAATCTTGACAGTTTTTAGTAACACTTGTAAAATATTTTATGGAAGGTTTTTCGAATGTGAGTTGTCTGGTATTTTTCTCATGATTGGACTAGGGTTGTCTATATAGGGGAGGGTGATCACAGATAAAGTGTTATTGTCAGCATATCATATGAACGGTAGATGCTATTAACATGAATTACCACTGCTGATGCTGGCCTTGATTGGCTGCCTGACAAACAGTGTTTGTCAAGATTTTCTTTTGCAAAATCACTCTTTTTCTTTATTTCCATACTGTAGTTTTTGGAAGAAAGTTACTACTTTTACTCCACTCCATAAAAGCTCACATTTATGGAGTGGAGAGTTATATTCCACCTCCTTCAGAGCATAGTATCTACAAAAATTATTTTGGGTTCTTCTACAAAGGAGATTTAGCTATACTCTCCATTTACTTATTCAATTATTTATTTGTATTAGTATAGACACATGAATATTTATTTTATACTTTGGGTTATAATTGAATACTATATTTATTATAATGGTTCCTGTGTCTTTTTTGACATATTATCATGATTTTTTAAAATGCTTTCTTACTTTCTGATACTACGAGATATTCCAGACTCATCTTTTATATTCCCTGCCTCAGTCTTAGAATCAATCATTTCTCTAAGGAGCCTTGATTTCCTTTATTGAATATTGGTATTATAAACCAAGATCTGGGTGCTAGGCTTGCTCTTTCCTACTGGAGTGTCTAGCCCCTCCTAAGTGACAAAAAATTTGAGACATTTGTGAGGTAATTCAGTCTACATGAGATCATAAGGTTGGAGTCCTCGTGGTGGGACAAGTGTCCTTAAAGAGACCAGAGAGCTTGTTCTGTGAGCAATCATCAAGATGGTAGGCCACCTACAAGCCAGGAAGAGACTCTCACCAAGGACCAAATTTGCCAGCATCTTGATCTAGAACTTCTCAACCTCCAGAGCTATGACAAATAAATGTCTTTTGTTTAAGTCACCTAGTCTATGGTATGTTGTTAGAGCAGCCTGAGCTGACTAAGATAGCATTCAGTATGTATTTTTGAATGAATGAATAAAAGGATGATTTATGAGTTCCTTTCTAGTTAAAAAATGCTATGGTTCTATGACAAGTTGTTTGATGGTTTTGTTTTCTTTTTCCTCTTCTCATTCTCTCTTCCAAAAATATCATGGAAGAAAATAAAATAGTTGCTGCTTTGAATTGTGATCATGATATAACTGTTTCCCTAAACATCGTTATTATTTTTACTTTTTTATTTCAGCATATTATAGAGATACAAATGTTTAGGTTACGTATATGGCCTTTACCTAACCCGAGTCAGAGCTTCAAGCATGGCCCCCAGACGGTGTGCACTGCAACCAATAGGTGTGTATATACCCAACCCCTTTTTCCCCCTCCCATCTGACTAACACCCGATGAGTGTTATTGGTATATGTACACTTAAGTGTTGATCAGTTAAAACCAATCTGATGGTGAGTACATATGGTGCTTGTTTTTCCATTCTTGGAATACTTCACTTAGCAGAATGGGTTCCAGCTCTATCCAGGATAATACAAGAGGTGCTAGATCACCATTGTTTTTTGTGGCTGAATAGAACTCCATGGTACACATACACCACATTTTATTAATCCACTCATGTATTTATGAGCACTTGGGTTATTTCCACATCTTTGCAATTGTGAATTGTGCTGCTATAAACATTCGAGTGCAGATGTCTTTTTTATAGAATGTCTTTTGTTCTTTTGGGTAGATGCCCAGTCATGGGATTGCTGGATCAAATGGTAGTTCTACTTGTAGCTCTTTGAGGTATCTTCATATTATTCCCTGCCCCAGATGTCTAAACTGTTAATATTTACATGTTTCCTTACTGAAATTCAGAGTCAGGGCCCCATTTTCTTCTATATGTATCCCAACATATTTTATTCAAAGTGATTTTACAGCCTGAGATAGTTCGGTAAGAAGAGCTCATTTGTAAAACTCAATCTGACCCCTGAAAGTTTTCTAGTATTTGTTTTTCTGTGAATTAACTGACTGGTTTGGGTTCTTGCTTGGGCCATTCTGGTACTTTTAATTGGAATTTATTAGGAAATACTGCTTTGAACATGAAGTAGTCTGTCTTTAAATACCACACACACACACACACACACACACACACACACACACAAGTTAGCATAATATCCAGACCAACATTTTATCTTTATTTCTAACCGTGAGATTTCCATTGACATATACCATCTCAGGCAGCCTTTCCAAGCAATAACCTGGCTTTGGTGATTTATTATTCTAGTTCCTTATGTTTTAACAGCTTCTCCAATGCCATGATAGGTTATAATAGAATGATGGAAGAAGGTGTTTTAAAGCAATTTCTGAATATAGATCCAATTTTGCTCACCTAAAAAAAAAAATTTAAGAAAATAGAACCACGCAATGTCACTTTGTTATATATTCCTTTTGGTATATTGAACACTAATGGAAATCCTTTGCAGCACTAAATCTTCATAAGGATATGATTCTACCATTTCCCTCATTTATTAACAGCAAAGTAGCTATTAGGTAATTCTACTCAAGACAACAAAATTAGCTTCTTGGAACACAGTAAATTGAATGCACACTATAAAGCAGGCTTTGATTCCTCTATTTAACTCTCAAAAATTCTCCCTTAAATTGCAGTTCAATTAAGAATTAGACTAACATAGAAATTTTAAGAAAAATGTTATTATAAGATATGAAAGTGTGTTTTAAATCTGCCACTGGTTTAAGATACAGAGTAAATTTAAAATAAAGTTATAAGCACTGATTTAATCCTTGAAAAGCATGGCTTTATTTCCATAAGTGAGTATCAGAAATGAGGGTGTTTTTTTTTTAAAGGAAATGTGGTTCCTAGTACTGTATCAGAAATGTATGAGAAACAATGTATTCTGGCATATTTAATATTGCAACAGCGTGATCTCAGTAGCCTTGCAGATCACCGAGCTGGGGTACTAAATGTGATGATATGGCATTTTGTATATTTTTTACATATTCTTGCCCATTCTCAAGTGGATTTGGGCTTTTGTTAGTATCTCAGTGCTCTTACCTGGGCAGGAAATTTAGGTCCAGGAAAGACTTTAAAAACATTAATATCTCAGCAGAAAGAGTCCCCAAGTAGATAAAAATAGGGGAAGCTGTATCCTAGAACATTAGCGTTGCTAAGCAAGCCAAATTATTTTAGGTGTTTCTTCTGGGCATTTATTTTTCTTGTGTTATTTTCATTTTGGAACATAACTGGGAACCCAGAACACTACATGGGACCCTTATCCCTTTAATTACTATGACTGAAAACCGTAATTAAAAAGATACATGGGAAAACTTAATAACCTATGCATATTTTTACGAGACAAAAATGTGGAAGGATATTCTCCATAAAACAATTCAGCATGGTATGCGGAGGATTGATAAAAAGTACTTTTTTTGAGGACAAATGACACAGGGAATGGGCACTTTATGACAGCAATTTAGCCAGTTAGCTTGGTGGAATGTGCACGGCATGGCCTGGCGTCTTTGAAGCCAAGATTGAAAATTAACACTAACCCTAAACCAGCCCATTTGGAGCTACAGAGATTGTGTGTGAGTGTGAGTGTGAGTGTGTGTGTGTGTGTGTCTGTGTGTGTGAGTGCATTTGCCCCATTTGAGTGGTTCATTTTTCACAGCATCTATAACTTAAATATTTTTGCACTTGCCAATTTAAGTATTTACATATTCGTGGTAAATCTTTCACAATCTCTCCTCCCTTGTGTGTGTCATATTTGAAATTTCCTGGCAGGCTCTTCCCAACCTGCAAACACCAGGAGCTCTTTGGTGCAGGTATTTCTCTCTGCTCCCGGCTCCCTGCTCCATGCAGGCGGGATGTCTGCGGGGACCCACCCCCAGTCTGTACCTTTCTCACCTGTAGAGGCAGCAAACATCTGTGATGTGCACCCACCCTCATCCTGTAGGGTCTCTGTATCGGTGGGGTGGATGATGCAAAACCGAGCTTTAACATCCATAGCGCCACACACACACACACACACACACACGCACGCACTCACAATCTCTAGCTCCAAATGGGCTCGTCTAGGGTTCCTGTTAATTCGCAGTCTTAGCTACAAAGAGATCATGACATCTGTACTCCATCAAATAAACTGGCTAAATTACTGTATCATAATAAAAAAGCATCCATTCCCTGAGGTCGTTAACATTTGATCCTAACTTCACATCCAGCTGGAGATCTAACCTCACCCCAGCCTGAACCTGCATCCAAACCCTAACCTGAATCCTGGCCTATCCGGAAACCTGAAACCTAGCCTAATCCTTTACCGCTGATTTTTAACCCTCTGTCTTTCACGTCTTGACTGTTGACTGTAACACAGCATCCTGGACTGGAATCCAGATGCATATTCAGTTTTTTGTTGTTTTTTTTTTACCTGAATTTTACGTCAGACTCTGACCATACCGAACCCCGGATCTAAACACAAAACCCATCGCAACCCTGGTCCGGAGGGTAAGAGCGCCTCAGCCCCGAAGGGTGGATGTGGGGTTTGCAGCTCTGCAGCCGTGACCGGCACTGCCGAGAGGGAAAAGCTCTCTGATGGGTTTTTGGAACAAGACACAAGCACTAGAGGACAAGGTGTCGGCAAGTCCATCCTTGGTCTCTGCGCAGACTTCAAGGTGAAATACACGTGGCTGCACCTCTGATATTTCCGGTTACATAATCCTGTTATCTAGAAATAACTGTGGGCTCCCGTGTCCCTGAAAATCCACTCATTCAACTGTTACTTATCTGTGCCTGCGGTGCGCCCGGGACCATTCCCACACAGCCGCGTGCAAAAGTTGCACGCCCTGGCCCCGCTCTCGCAGTGGACGAGCTGAGAGATAACGCGGACTCACGTCTGCAGTTCCCTCCCCGTGGAATTGCAAACCCTCCGCAGACATCCCTGCCGGTCCTCACGGCCACGGCTGGAGACTCAGGTGGTTGTGTTTTCCACCTCGGATGACCAACACGAGAACCTCAGCTACTTCTCAATTCAGAAATCTACTCAACTGTGCGTAGAGATGCGGGGGGTGTGTGTGTGGGGGAGTGTGGTGTTTATTGTATGTAACTGAACATTTAAGAAATTGGGACCATTTTATCACCATGATGGGAAAATAAATCCTCCACATGGAACATCCCTTACCCCTTTGGGTTATCCTTACCTGGGATTTTTCGTCTCAGTGCTTCAGCTCTCAACTCACCAAACCCATTGATCTGCTAGAGCAGATTTGAAATCTCTTCTCATTTTGGTATGTCATCCTCTGCCACTCATGATTGAACAAAGAATTATCTGAAAGGCAGTTCACTTTCAGAAATGAGTTTTGCTTCTCGGTGTTAAAATAATAATAAACATGTGCTTCCATTAAAGTAGTTTTGCATACACAGGGGAGCTACTTTGGAAGCTCGGTCTCTTAGCTGTGCTTGAAATTTGAATAATTTCTATCTCCCAGTTCCAGTAACAGAGCTAATACATCAGAAACCTCAGGAGAGGCAGCCTGGGACTTTCTCGCTAAACACCTCCCAGGTGTTCAGTAGTATCTGGAAACCACCAGTAAAATTTATATTAAGCAATAATTTCTCCAGACATGGCAACTAAGTATAGTAGAGCATTAGTTTTAAAAAACCATTTCAACAAATGCCTTTATAAATATTAATAGAGACTTAATTATTTAGATTAATTTGTTCTACTTAATGAAAGATCTCATTTAGACTAGAAAGAATTAGAACATGTATAATTTTCTTCAGTCCAAATAAACAGTTATTTATCTCAGACTAGACCACAAATTCAAATTCATCCATTTTTCAGGATTAGAGAATTTAAGGTCGTTGACCATGCACATTGTTAAACTGCTGGATTTGACCTAAAATTACTGAAAGGATGTTTCTTTTTTTATATCTCTAGCTGCTTTGTGTAGTTCTGGTTCCAATTTTCTTAATTTTAATCTTTTCTTTCCATTTTTTCTTATTAGAGAATCTTTCATATAGGGACATGAATAATTAAATGAACATCTTTCTGTACAGAACTTGAATTAAAATTAGAACATGATGAACATTTTTTGATTCCTTTTTCATTTCCTGTATAAATTCCTTTTCCTAAATTATATTCCTTAGAACTCACCCTAAGGGTAACAACCTTTCTGAATATCATTTATTATTTCCTTCTTTTACTAAATTTTATTTCTGCAAAATTGTCACTAACAGCATAACCCTAAGAATATATTGTGTGGTCTGGTTTTGATCTTTTATAAATAGGATCATTATTAATATATATTCTTCTTCCCCTTGCACTTTTCATTGAATGGTATGTTTTTGATATTCCGTCTTGGAGCTATAGTTCATTTATGTTCACTGATGAATGGAACCCTATCCTACAGTTAGACTATAGTATATTTAATGCTTTCTGAAACGGAAATTGGCATTGAACTTTTGTAAACAGTGCAGACATAACATTTTTGGGCATATCTATTGTTGAAAAAAATGCAGAAGTTTCTCTACCTAGAAATTGTACTGCACTACATTTTATGTGCATATTTAGATATACATCCTAATGTCAAAAACTTTGTAGTTGATTGGACAGTTTTATTCTCCCAAGAACAGTATGAAAGTTTGCATTGCCATTTATGCTCACTGAATTGTTGCAAAAGGTGCCAATTCATTTTTTATGGCTAAGTAGTACTCCACAGTATACATATGCCATATTTCATTAACCCATCATGAATTAATGGACACTTTGGTTGATTCCACATCTTTGTGATTGTGAATTGTGCTACAATAAACACTACAGTGCAGGTGTCTTTTTGCTCAAAGAACTAGAAGTCGATCTACTTTTTGATCCAGCAATCCTACTACTGGATATTTCCCAAACAAAAATATTTTTATAAAATCTTC
>CAUYSK010015590.1:0-18525 GCA_963575035.1 Avahi laniger | reverse complement strand
GAGCGAGACCCCGTCTCTACCAAAAATAGAAAGAAATTAATTGGACAGCTAAAAATATATATAGAAAAAATTAGCCGGGCATAGTGGCTCATGCTTGTAGTCCCAGCTACTTGGGAGGCTGAGACAGTAGGATTGCTGGAGCCCAGGAGTTTGAGGTTGCTGTGAGCTAGGCTGATTCCACGGCACTCACCCCAGGCAAGAGAGTGAGACTCTGTATCAAAAAAAAAAAAAAAGAACGGGATCTTGAAGAGGAAAACGGGAAGGATCAGTCAGAAAGGAGTCTAAGAGAAGGCGATTTCTCAAAAAACAAGGGAAAAAATTTCAAAACCCTATCCAGTTTAGCAAAAAATATGTCCATTGCATTTAGCAATCGTGCGGTCATTAGTAACCTTGACCCCAGTGAGAGCCATTTTAGTGGGGGCAAAAGCCAGATTCTCCTTTCCTCTCCCTTTCTTTCTCCTCCCTACTTCCCTTCTTCTCTCCCTATCGGGTATCTCTTGAGCTGCATCTGGAGATGCAGAAATGAAAGCCGCAGTACTGCTCCTAAGCAACTCACAGCCTCATGGGGAAAACAGAGAAGCAAAACACTGAAATGCGTTGTGAAATGAGGAACTATGGGGTCACGCGGAAAGGCACCTACTGCAAACTGTGTATGACCAGGCTGCTGAGAAAGTGAGGAGGTGTGGCCCCTCTGAAGAGTAGGGGAGGATGAACATGTTAAAACCTTTTTTAACACATGAGAAAAATCAAATAACAATAAAGGGTAGTGACTTTATTTATTTATTATTTTATCCGTTACTACCCAAAGAACTTGGTCAGTTCAGGAAAATGAGGATATTTTAGTGTGGCTGAAATACAGAAAAGACTGGATAAGGAAACCAGGTCCAGATCACTAAGGTTTTAGTGTGCATGGGGAAGAGTTTAGATTTTATCCTAAAGGTTTGTGAGGGGAGGTAAGTACAGGGTTTTGAGCCGATGAATGACGTACTCCAATCCACACATTAGGAAGAACATTCTGATGAAGAGGAAAGTGAGACTAGAGGGAAGAGGAGGAGTCTGCTTCCTGGCTTGGTTGCTCAAATCAGTGCATAAGATAAGGGACAGGTTGGGACATCGGAGATGATAAGGTCAGTTTGGGATGTGTTAAGACTGAGATGTCTAAGACGCAGGTGAATGTATGTTATCTGGGGCTCCAGAGAGATCTGAACAACATGTCAGATATTTGAATAATCAGCACACAAATTATGGTTGGAGTCAGACCGTGTCCATGTGGGCTTATATGAAGGCTCTTACTCAGAAAGGATATGTAAAGTGAAAGGAGGTTGAGGAGGGAACCCCATGATAATACCAACATTTCAGGGAGGGCAAAGGAGAAGCCCTATGTAAATGGGAATGACAAAGATTTACTAGAAAAGGAGAAAGAAAATTAGGGCATTTATAGGTAATGAGAGAATTTGAAGAACTGGGATGTTAACAATGTTAAATGCTGCAGAGATGAAATATGACAAATTTATGGAGATGAGTCCATTGCCAAGTATATGAACAGGCAATTTATAGAGTAAGTATAAGAAAACAACCAATAAACATGAAAAATGCCCACTCATACTAGGAATCAGGGAAATGCCAATTAAACAGATAATGATAATGTTGCCTATGAAATTCAAAAACAAAATAATTTAATTGATAAGATTCCAGTGATGACAAAAGTAGAGAGAACCAGACACTTATACTATTGATGGGAGTATAAACTGGTGAGCTCATGTTGGAGGAAAATTTAGTGTTGCCTGTCAAAATTTCAGCTGTATAATACCTTTGGTACTTTGTTTTACTTGTAATTATATACAAACATACTGGCACCATTGCACACACGACAATATTCATTACAGTTTAATTTATAATAACAGAAGTTGGAAATAATCTATAAATATCAATCAATAGGAGGTTAGATTAATATTACGGTATAAACATACCATGGAACAATGTGGAGCTATGATACAGAATGAGACAGAACAGAATGTATTGATTTTAGGTCAATTTTAGATTCCTTTTGGGATTTTACAGGAATTTTAGATTTTTTTTAGAGGAATAATATATTGTTGAGGAAAAAATGATATATATAATAGACTTTTATTATTTTTTATTTATTTATTTTTTTTTGAGACAGAATCTCACTCTTTTGCCTGGGCTAGAGTGAGTGCCGTGGCGTCAGCCTAGCTCACAGCAACCTCAAACTCCTAGGCTCAAGTGATCCTTCTGCCTCAGCCTCCCCAGTAGCTGGGACTACAGGCATGCACCACCATGCTGGCTAGTTTTTTTTTCTATATATTTTTAGTTGTCCGATTAATTTCTTTCTATTTTTAGCAGAGACGGAGTCTCACTCTTGCTCAGGTTGGTCTCAAACTCCTGAGCTCAAACAATCCGCCTTCCTCGGCCTCCCAGAGTGCTAGGATTACAGGCGTGAGCCACCGCGACCGGCCTAGACTTTTATTTTTGTTAAAATCTGTGCGTGTGGGGAAGGTTGTGTATAACATCGTTGTATGTGCATGTAAAACAATCCAAGAGAATTGACATAAAACTGAAAACAAGTGTCTAACTTGACATGGGGTGGAGAGTTTAGGTAGAGCTTTTGCCATTTATTGTTATTAGATGTTTTACAGTAATTATGTGTTTTTATTTTCATCTGTCACTACATGTTCAAAAGGAGTAAAATTTCCATTGGATTTGATAAATCATCAATTTTGAATGGATCTGGGAGAAAACATGAGTTTGCACCGAGTTGAGAAATAAATGTGAAGAAGTAGAATGGGAGTCTAAAGTTTAAAAAAAAAGGCGAATAGTGTGAAGAAGAGGCAAGAGCAACTTCTGGACTGGCCAAGGCTCATGGTCCCCCACTCCTCCCACACCTGGCATTGACATCCCGCCATTGTCCCTGGGCAAGGTTCACAGTGTGCTAACGCCGACAAAGCCAAGACAGACCACAGAAGAGGACCACAGTTTATCTGCTGAGCCCCCTTCTGCAAAGCCAGAAAGCAGGGCTAAAAAGCCTCCAAAAAGAAAAGAGAGAAGATATCTAAAAAAGGGAAAAAGGAGAAATGACACCATAAAGAAAGGAAATATCAAATAGACCAGGCACAGAAGGCTGAAAGTGCTGAAGATGTTACATGAGGTCTGTACATTTTTGATATATAGGTACTTCTATTACTGCATTATTTGAAATTCTATTTTTCCATCAAGTTTTATAAAATGTAGTCTTGGTTGACTTTGTTTTAAAGTTGTGTTATCACAGAATGCTTCATTGTTGTTTTGGGGAAAGGGGAAAATGTCATCAATAGTATGTCTCAGAAGCAGATGGGGAAAAACAATTTCCCTTCTAGTTTTTTGGAAGAATTTTCAGTTCCCAAGAGGAGGGCTTCCCTAATGTTAACATGCATCAGCCATTCTGCAAGAAAGTCTTGTTGTGCAGGGAAACTAAAATTTACTTTTATGTTCTTCTCTTCCTTAAACTCAAATATGCTCTTCCAAATTAAATGCATTGGACACCAGAGTAAGGCAAACTGGACCCTCCCCACCCCAGTGACAAAATTGAAATAGCATCACTCAAGCTATGATTTTCTTTTTAGATCGTGGAGACTGAGAATTCTGTGGCTTTTATTTTGTTTCATCACAATTCAGTTTGACTCTGAAATGTTAATAAATTAATTGAAATGTCAACCCTTCCTGTAAACCAGGATTTCTCACACTATTATTGACATTCTGGGTTGCACAATTCTTAATTCTTTGTTGTGAGGGACTATTTTGTGTATTGCAGAATGCTGGCAGCATCCCTGGCCTCTACCCATTATGTGCCAGTGGCACATCCTGGCCCCAGTTGTGACAACCAAAATGTCTTCAGACATTGTCAAATGTCCCTTGGGGGGCAAAATCACTCTCAGTTGAGGATCATTGCACTAAACTCCCTATTTAGAATATCAAAGACATCAGTGGGTTTTTTGGTGACTTTTTATTTTTTGTGTCCATGGAGGAGGGGAGTTTAAAAGTTGTTATATATTGTTACTGATGATCTTCCCATGTCGTGCTTAAAATACCATGGCTGTTTAAGAAAATTATATTTAATAAAGCTGGTTGCAGTTTTAAAACATTGATGATTAAGGAAAAGAGAGCAATGGTGGTAACTGGAAGCTGTGGGAATAGAGGGAGAGGAGGCGAAAAACTTATCACTGGCCCCAGGGGTGGTTTTGATTATTTCTAGATGGAGGAGGTACTTGAACACATGTGCAGACCAGAGAAGAGTCAACAGAGAAGATAGAGCTGAAAATAAGGAAAAATAAGGGGATAATTGGTGGGACACAAGAGACAAGACCAGTGGTCTCCATAGCACCAGTGGACAAGAGCAGGGATACCTCTTTCACTAAGATTGGGTGACAATACATGCAGATCTATAGGTTAGGGACCACATCTGATATTACCTTGGCACATGGAACACAGGGCTTAGGTTATCTGCCGTAAGGTGGAGGAGAGCCAGTGCAACTGGGGGCTAGCGGAAAACGGTGACGGTTGAAATGGCCATTCTGGGGAATTGGAAAGAGAGCTAACCAAGAAGGTGGGAGTAAGGATGTTTTGGGCCCAGCTGAAGTTGGAGCCCATGAATCAAGCACCAGTCCATATAGTGATGAGTTCCCCAGTAGAACACAGTGTGCTGGAGGGAGCTTACAGCAACCCTTTCCCACTGGGGCTCTAGCAGTTTACTCTAAGGACACAGTGTGAATTGGGTCAACAGTCCCAGACACTGAGGGAGCCACGTCAGCCAGACTATGGTGGTGCCTTCACAGACAAAGTACAAAGTGAGCCTGAACGGAGGCAAACATGCCATTGGTTTTTCCTTGCGTGTGGCCAGAGTGCCATCTGGGCCTTAGTGCTCCTTCTTAAAAGACGCCCTACCCCAAAGGATTTGGTTGCCTTTCTCTTCTTGGCTCACTCTTTACTTTCCTTCTGTTCAGCTTGAATAAGGCCTCCAGTCTATTCTGGCCATCTGATCACCACTTGTGTATTTATGTATGTAGATGGATATTTATGCAACTCACATTTATTCTGTTCACTTTTTTCTGTAACTGGAAGAACAAATATAGTTTCATGTCTCATCCTATCCAATGAACATACTTGAAGCATAGAAAAGCCCAGAATATACTGGAGAATAATCAGCCTGTGGATGTGGCCAGATGTGATAATGCCTTTTCCCAGGTATGGAAGTTAAATTATCCCTGGGAATCGGCTCTATGAGAGTATTCTTTGAGTACATTCCTTCATACTCGAAGAACCCCAAAACCATTCAGAATCAATTCATTCACAAGGTGCAGCCCACTGCATGTTCCTGAATTAAAAATGGGACAATGCATTAGCACGGAGTGCACGCACACTCTGTGCAGCACATCCGACGACCTCCTGAGAACTGGAAGTCAGACTGATACAGCCTAACACCATTTACAACATTTTCTATGGGAAAATGTGTTCTGTATGCCAAATAGTCAATATTACCCAGGCTGCTTAGGAGGTTTTGGAAGACCTTCGATACGATAAAGCTGGCTGTCCAGTGGGAGCTAAAGCCCCGCTCTAGGAGATTATGCAGTAGGCGGGATGAGGAGGCAGTGAGGGAGGCCCCGATGTGAGTGCTGTGTACCGTCAGCACCCCAGATAACCCCAGCACCCCAGATAACCCGTTCCAAACTCAATGGCTCCCTCTTCAGTGCTGCCAAGAACTCTTTGCTTGTTCCTGCTCAGCTCCCCTCCCCTATCCTCAGAAACGGTTACAGGCCTTCACACACACCCTCAAGCAGCCCATCACAACTCACCTCCCTTTCTAAGTTGATGATCTTGCCCAATCCACAGATATGACTCAGGCATCAATCATAAAAATCAGTCAACTGCCTGCCCTGCAGAAAAATAGGTCTACGTAGGCCACCTTAACCTTGCTTCCGCCCATTTCAGAAAAAGGTAGTCTCTGTCTATGGTAGTAGCCATAAGGTTGTTTAGCTCACTCTCATTTTTAAAAAGAAACAAAACACTTCTTTGAGTCATTCCCCTTCTCTCCTTCCTGCAGAAATCTGGTTCTCTGAAAGAAGAGTCTGCAATCACTGTTCCTGTCCCTTCATCTCCCATCCAGGACAGGCAGGCAGCCCTGCCCTGCCTGAGCCACCAAAGCTATGACCCGGTGCCAAACCCAATGGCCATTTTTAGCCCTCATCTTCCTGGGCTTCCCCTCAGCATTTGACCCATTTATCATTCCTCTTTATGTTCTCTTGTTCTCCACAACACCGCTCCTATTTTCTTTCTCCTGCTCTGATTCTATTTCTTGTGTTCATTCTTTTTATTGATATTTCCCCAAATTGTGTTTTTTGTGCTTTTTTCTTTTCACATGTGGTCCCTAAATGGTTTACTGTTTCTCTGTGGCTTAATTTATACCATATCACGTTATTTATGAGAGAATTTTTCTAATATCAAGAAGAGAAAGTTGAGAGAGATATATAGAGAGAGAAATACATGGATATACATGGAGTTATACACACATGCATATACATAAATATAACAATTGACTTATCAGTCTAAATATGCATTGAATCTATCTATTCATATTTCACTCAGTTATTGCTCTAACAACTACAGCTTCACAAGGGTGGCATATTTTTGTACATCTGATAATGTTGGATTTTTCTTTCCCCTTGTACAAAATAACAATTAGAAATGGTTATAGATTCTTGGGTCATAATCTATGCCCTCTTTAACCCCATCGATATTATTTTCTGACTCTTTTGAGACATAAAATGAAACTTCCAGTCCTGGCCTTGCCGGTGGTGCTCCCAGCTCTCTGACTGCAGGGCTCACACCACTCACCTCCTGGATGTAGCTCTCCCTCCTGGGAGAGTGAGCCTGGAGGCTGTCCTCACTCACCTTCACTCCTGTTCGATCTGAACAGCTTTATCTCTCCAACAAGCAAGCTGACCCAAAGATGGCTTCCTTCCACGTCACCAACGCTTGTCCAGGTTTCCACTTATTTCATATTTCCATGATCTCTTCCATGGAAATAAGGAGGGTGTGGTGGTTAGATGCAGGACTCACATTGCTAGCCACCATTTGACTAAAAAAACTTGTTTTTGCACTTTAAATTAAACTCGATCCCTATGCTATGGTCTGAATGTTTGTGTCTCCCCAAATGCGTATGTTGAAATCCTGACTCCCAAGATAATGACATTAGGAGGTGAGAAATTTGGGGGGTTATGAGGGTGGGGCCTTCATGAATGGGATTAGTGCCCTTATTAAAGAACACTAATAGAAAAAAGAGCTTCCTCTTCACCCCTTCCACTGTCTGAGGACACAGTGAGAAGGTGCCATCTACGAGCCAGGAAGCAGGCCTCACCAGACATTGAATCTGATGGCGTCTTGACCTTGGACTTCCCAGCCTCCAGAACTGTATGAAGTAAATTTCTGTTGTTTTGAAGCCACCCAGTCTATGATATTTTGTTATAGCAGCCAGATGAATTAAGACACTGTATTTCTGCCTTTTCCTTCAATTCAGTTAACTTTTGGGGAAGGGTATTTTCCCAACCCTTTTAAAGATCCTGTGTTGTGAAGAATTCAACCTCATCCAAAGATGCCCTTGGCTTCTAGGAGGTAATCTCTAAGCCCTTGGAATGTCATGCCTGACAGGAATGTCTTTGTTTACCAGACAGCCTTGTACTAGCCAGATGGTAACCATGTGATTTAGGGTTGGAGTTTTGGGTCCCACAGTATCAGCTCGGCCTCCTGAAGAGCTGAAAACTGAGATCAGCCAGATGGGCAGCTAACCATGCCTACATGATGGAACTCCAATTCTGACTCTGGACACTAAGGCTTTGTTGAGCTTCCCTGATTGGCAACACTTCATGTGTATTGCCACATATCATTGCCAGCAAGCGTTAACACTGTCCGTGACTCTATGGGCAGAGGACAACTGGAAACTCTGTGTTTGGAACCCACCTGGACTCTGTTTCTCTGTCTCTTCCCTTGGCTGATTTTAATCTGTATCCTTTCCCTGTAAGCAACTGTATGAGTATAGCAGCTTCCCATGAATTCTGTGAGTCTTTCTAGTGAGTTATCTAGTGAGTGATTTTAGTTTTGGGAAGTCCCTGAACTTGCAATGTAATGTCAAAAGTGAGGGAGTTCTTCGGAATGTCCCCTAATTTTGCTATTGGCTAAACTTCACAGACTCTTCCTGGAGGTTGAGGAAGTGCAGAAAGAGGTGCTGTCGCCTCCTCCCCTTTGGGATCTTACAAAATTGCAGCCACATTCGATCATCATAGGCAGGGATTCATAACAAGGAAATTAAAACTCTTGATCTCTCTGTGGTGGTGGCAATGTACTATATGAGATTAACATTCACAGATATTACACAATTCTCTTGGTCACCCTCCACCACTTGTTTATATTTGACCAGAACTCTTTATAACTCTGACTATGCTGTTAAATTCTCAGGAAGTAAATTTCCTGCATATTCCAGTAAAAACACCATCTCCCTTTTGTGCTTGTCTTTAACATCATGCCTTACAACTTAGTTCTTGCAGCAGTTTGTACCCTACTTCAGACCACTTTGCATGACTTTCTAAACACGGTTTTCTGTCTTACAGACATTACTATATCAGTTGACAAACAAAATATCTCGTTCGAGATTAGATGGCATACCTTTACGGGGTGTGCAGCACACCAGGGTATGGCACCCTCATTAAGAACAACTACTCTGTTAGAGGCACAGAGTCTACTTCACCTTCAGTCCTCACTGGAAGACTTGGGATGAGAAATGTGGGTCATAGAGCAGATGTGACTTAAGGAAGGATCAGAAAGAGAGAAAATAATAGCTAGAGGTGTACAGGGAATGAGCATACCCAAAGGAGGGGAAAAATCAGGAAGTAAGGGCATGTGTAAGAGGAGAACTTGCAAAAAACCTAACATAGGTAATGGAGCAGGGTAATGGAGGTGTCTAAGATTACACTGGCTGTCGTACTTGTTGAGTCCTTTCTAAGAATCCATTCTACGCAGCAATGTCCAGGAGGGCATGTGCTTCCCATCCCTGGAGGAATTCGAGTAGCACAAGACAGCCACTCAGAGAGGATGTTGTGGGTAAGATTTGTGTCTCTTCTAAGACTGAATTTTTCTATATTCACTAATATTCCTGCATTCGCTTGCCTGGTTTAGCTGGGGAGTCACTTCTGTCTGTTAGTCGCAGCAGGTTGGGGACACATAACAGGAGGTTCTCTCAACATGCTTTCTGTTCCTAGTATGAATTCGATGCCATTTTCAGCTTAATGTGCTAGCATAGCCTGTCTTTTTACATCATAGTATAGTGTTTTACATCAAAACCACCCTTAATTTCCACAAAATAGCCCCCAAACAGCTTTGTAGATCTGTTTATACTAATTTGCACAGCTACTAAGCAACTGACAAAATGCTGAGTCTCTACCAAGCTCCCCCCACCTCTTTTCAAGAAATGTTTATATGATGTCTAGTCTACAATGGGTGGTGTGAACCTCATGGAAGCAGGACCAGGTGCCGCAGGCATCTTCGTGTCTGTCGTCCCCCCCACACCTTCGCTAAGCCTGGCACGTGGCACGCACACACCTGAGTCCGCAGAGGGAAGCAAGGAGACAGGGTATCTGAGATGAGGTGTCCGTAAAGGGTGCTGTGGCCCACCTGAAGGGACCGGGTGGCTTGTCTGCAGTGGGAGAAAGCTGGAACATCAACACTGAAGAGAGAGGGCAAGAGGAGAGATGGTCCAGGCATGTGGCTCACCGACATCCCTCACTGAAGACTGGGACTGGGACTTCATCTATTTATCCCTAGCACATAACCCAAGGCCTGGCCCTTTATCAGTTGTCAGAAGGTGTTTTAAATGAATTAATTAAAATAATAGCTAATGCTTACTGAAGACTTACTAGGAGGTAGCCCCTTAAGCTTTTTAAATATGGATTTTCTCATTGAAAACTTACAATCTTGTGGACTAGGAACTATGGTTCTCCCCATTTCCCAAATGGGAAAACTGAGACATAGAGCATTAAAGTCAACTTGCCCAAGGCCAAACAAGGAGTTAGGGACTGAACCGGGACTCAAGTCTAGACAGTGTGGCTGAAGCATCCACGTGCTTACGCACTTACCATGCAACACCGCCAGAGTGAGAGAGGCAGGGGCAGGGAGTCAGCTGCTAAGTCAGGGACTGAGGCCAAGGCAAGCAGTGAGCAGGAGGGCTGTGTGTGAGGAACAAGGAGTACGGACAGTCCTTGCTATATGGATTGACAGGGAGCACACTGAGCATTTCTTCAGCACTCCTGCCTTCTTTCTGCCCCATCTTCTCAAAGGGGTTAAACAAAGAGATTTCAGAAAAGGCTTGTTTTCTCTTCCAACCAAATATGAAATGATCGTATGTTAAAGCAGGAGAAACGGAGGTTAGACCCAAAGAAGAACCATGCTCTGCAATACTGTAGTGGAAGATCAGCAGGGAAGGAGGCTGGGATCAGCCTTGCCTGGAGAGATCCTACCTTCCAGTCCTTTGGGATTAGGGGGTTCTGCTGTGCCGGCATAAGACCTGGGATACCTGCGGCTGCTCTGCTCTTTTTTCCCCTGTCCTACTTTTCTCATCTCAGAAGCTGAGAAACTGAGCTAGGACCAGCTTTGAGCTCTAGATGCATAGGTGAATTCCCAAATCCGAGGGAACCTCCAGGGTGCAACGCGGGACAGCTACAGCAGGGCCGTCTCCTCCCACTGCCACTTCCTGTGCAGCTCAGTCACTGCAGTGTTTCTCTTTAGGGTTACAAAGTGCTCTCCCATCCTTTCTACAGTTTTGCCCCAACAACCCACGAGGTGGGTGAGAGAGGGCAGTTTTATTTTACTTTCACAGATGAAGAGACTTGTAGTGGCAGAACCTATGTTAGAACTGCTCCATGCTCTAAAAACCCCCTGGACTCTACCCATCCCAAAACTCTCTTTCTGCAATGTAATTGCTGCTTTATGTGTGCCTCTGTCCCGACAGAGCATGGGTTTTTTTTTTTTTTGAAGGCAAAACAATGTCTTGTTATCAGCACATGACACAGTGGATGATGCAAGGGCGTTAATAACGAAAGAGGTGCGCCAGGGTTTCAGTCCAGGACGCTCCACCATAGTACTTGAGATAGATCTTTGGGTGTTTGAGTCAGCATCTAGGGTGGAATCACACCAGGCACTGTCCTTGACACAGGGAAGGGGTAACCATCCATCCCAGAGCTCCCTTCCCCAAGGACAGGGAGCCCAGAGAGAGTGAGTGAAGGAGCGTGGAAACTGGAAAGTACAACAGAGATGTGAGATCTCTCACATGATTCTCCCACCTCTGCCCACTCAAAAGTGACATGCAGAAACTGGGGACAGTTTCAGGAAAGCACAGATGCAGACTCATAGCCTGCTGACCTGGACAGGATATGACGATCAGCAAAGTGGGCAGGAGGGGAACCAAAGCTCACAGAGGGAAGGACCGCCCTCCAGCTTCCTGCGTCAGGCTCTGGTTTCAGTGTGCGCCTCGTCCAGCAGGAGTGTAGGCTCTGCGGCTGTGATGCTGAAAAGCCACCGACCCAGGAGAAGGTGGCACTTTCATCAAGCCTGTGGCTGTTTCTATGAAGAGCCAAGCATGAAATTATGAAAGTTATGTGCATTCCCAGGGACATATTAACATTAATATAAGTATTTCAGAGGAAATTGGAAGAAGTATTCAAGATGTCCAAGAATTTGGTTAAATAATGATTAGAATACGTTACTGAGTAAGGTATCCAAATGTCCCTGTATTTTTTTAGCGTAAACTTTAAAGTTCTCTATTTTTTAATGGCATGCTTAGTTACTTTTCGAAGAAAGATTTTTGGTGATAATTGGGTGCAAAATCACATCCATAAGAAGGTAACTGCTACGCTTGCTATATGATCAGTTTTGCATAGCATACTCTAATTATAGGTGTTTTTTAAAAAACAACTGTTGAAATGCTATTATTAAAACTACAATAGTTGTAACAGTACTGAAATCATGATTTACATAATCAATAGCAGTCTCAATTTGAGATGACACAAATTCCTCCCCACCAGTCCCACCCCAGAAATAAAAACATTCTCTTCTTTGTAACTTTCAACCCTGTGGAATTTCTGAATTTTCCCCTACATTCTGCTCTGCCACCATACCAATCTCACAGAAGATTTCACAGGTCCCGAGGGCCTGAGAAATCTCACCCTCCCATGTTCCCAATTTTCTTCTCCAAATAGAAAGAAGGAAATCTTGGATATCATTCGTAATTACTCAATTTTTATTGCTCAGAACACCCATTTACTCATTAGACATATGTATGGAGGGTCTGCTATGTTCTAGGCACTGTTGCAGTTACTAGGGATAGGGCAGTGAACAAAGCAGACTAAGCCCCTCTTCTGATGCTCCTTAGATTTCAGGGGGGTAGATTCTAAGGAAAAAAATAACAAAGCAGGTAAGGGAACAGAGAGTAAAAGACCAGGGATGTTTTACAGAGGAGTGTCTGTGATGAGTGACACTGACTAGGTCTAAGGAAGAGATAATCATGTGGATATGAGAGGGAAGGACTGTTCTCTTGTGCAAAGGCCTCAAGGTGAACTTGTGCTTGGGGTATTGAAGAACAGTGAGATGGTTCGGGTGATGGGCATGGAACAGCCCAGGGGAAAGAGATAGGAGACGACATCAGAAAGGTAACCAAGAACCATGAGGAAGGGCCTAGGAGGCCCAGGGATGGACTCCACGTTTTGTTCTATGTGGTATGGGAGACAGTTGACAAGTAGAGAAATGACGCGATCTGATTTATATGTTAAAAGCATCACTTTAGTAGCCTGTGAAGAAAAAGGAGGACCAAGGTAGAAGCACGGAAATTAGTTAGGGGGCTGTTGCAATAGTACAGGTGAGAGGTGGTAGGGGAGGGTGGTGAAGGTGATGAAAGATGGTGAGGTCTGAGTGTTCTTTTCAAGGCAGAGTCAATAGAATTTGCTGATGGATGGATATGAGGTGTGGTAGAATGGAGTCAAGGATAATTATAATTTTCTAGCCTAAAAACTGAGTGATTAGACGTACAATTTACTGGGATGAAAAAGACAGGTGGAGCAGGAAGTAAAGGTTAGGGAAGCAAAAGTTTGATTTGACACATGAGGTTTTAGATGCCTGTTAAATATACAAATGGAGATGCAGAGTAGGTGGCTGGATATACAAGACTTGAATTCAGGAAAGAGGTCAGAGTCAGCAATAAAATGGAGTATGTCAAACGAAGAAACTGAATGAGATCACTTAAGGAATCGAGGTAGGTAAAGAAATGGGCGAGTCTAAGAACTGAACCCAGAGACATTTCAGTATGTGTAGATGGATGGGAGAGATTTGCAGCAGCAAGCAGGGGACAATGAAAAGCCTTGGGAAGGAGAAAACCAAGTAAGTGGAGTCCCATGGGCCGCAATGTCTCAAGAAAGAGGGAATGATTAATTACCAAAAGTTGCTGATAAAATTTTACTTTACAAAGCTACTTTTTTTTTCTTTTTCAGCATAGGTTTCTTTTTCAGTTCCTCTCCAGATGTTTCTTGGTGGGGTGCCCCTGGGTTTCTTACTATTTGCATTTTAGCCCATTCAGTCCCCTTCCCGTATCATAATAGTTTTTCTCCATATCTTCCCAGAAGCCTTAGCTTGGTCATTTTTAGGAACAAGGAAAACTATGACATAAAACACAGGAATGAAATCGTTTGAATGAGAATGAAACTTCTGCTCCAAAACCACCTTTAGGTCAGTTTCTACAGAACAGCTCCTGTCCATCCTCATTCTGTTCGTCAAGAATTTCAGGAATCAAATTCACAACATTTAAAAACTGCTGTTTCTACTGTTGCCACATTTGTACTAGTATGGTGTACAAATGGGCGATATTTCATAATGGAAAATCACTGGGTTTGAAGTCACAGTATTTGGGTTCCTGTCCCGACTCTGTTAATAAGATGGTGTGTTACTTTGGGGAAAGCATCTCTCTGGCTCTTAATTGAACTAGCTCAGGATTGGTAAACAAGTTGTCAACCTGTGACCCAAGTAATAAAAACATCTTATGCACAATTATGGTTGTTTGCTAGAATCCCTGCTCATTCTCTGCTTAGTTCTCATAGTTTGTTTGCAGATTCCTTTGGATTTTCTATGTCTGTAGTGATATGATCTGAAAATAATAATTTATCTCTCCTTTTAAAATTCACATACATCTTATATACTTTTCTTGTCTCATTGCTTTGGTCAAGACACTAATTCACTAATTAATGAATACCATCAGTGACTGGAGAAATTTTTGTCCTATTCCTGACATTGACAGTATTGCTTCTAAAAAGGTTCAGCATTATGTATAATGTTTGCTGTAGTTTCCTACAAATTTTTTAAGTTGTGTGTAGTGAATTTTATCAAAGTTTTTACTGTATCTTTTGTGATGATCATATGTCATGTTGCATTTAATAGATGTGATGAATTACACTGATAAATTTTTATAACATTGGCCCATTCTCACATTCCTGGGATAAATGCCATTTGGTCATGGTGTGTTTTTAATACACAGATGGTTTTTTTTTTTTTTGAGACAGAGTCTCACCATGTTGCCCAGGCTAGAGTGCCATGGCGTCATCCTAGCTCACAGCAGCCTCAAATTCCTGGGCTCAAGCAATCTTTCTGCCTCAGCCTCCCGAGTAGCCGGGACTACAGGCATGTGCCACCATGACCGCCTAATTTTTTCTATATATTTTTAGTTGTCCGATTAATTTCTTTCTATTTTTAGTAGAGACGGGGTCTCGCTCTTGCTTGGGCTGGTTTCGAACTCCTGAGCTCAAACAATCCACCTGCCTCGGCCTCCCAGAGTGCTAGGGTTACAGACGTGAGCCACCGCGCCAGGCCACATGGATGGTTTTGATTTGTTAATGTTTCATTTAGGATCTTTGCAACTATCTTCATATGTGATACTGATCTATAACTTTCTTTTCCTATTTTTGCATGATTTTGGTGTCAAGTTCCTGTGGACATATATGCCCTTCTTTCTTATGTGCTGTGGGTTTCTGTACCATTTCTCATTCACAGAAATTGTTATCTTAATTTCAAGGAAGGCTATACACCTTAATACATTTAAAAATGTTTCATCTATCATTACTGTCTTTTTCAAGTCAGAGGATGGAACTGTACACATGGATTCATTTTGCGAATTCATAAGAAGCCCTTTTTAAAGATTTCACCATTATTTCATGGGAGAGTAAGGATATAAAATCACGTAATCATACTTCTCATTCCAGACAAGATGGAGTAAGCACATTTTTCTCTATTCTTGCCACTAAGTACAGATAAAAACTCTGTCTATTACATATAAAACACAAACACAAGATTATTAAGGGTGGAGAGAAGGACTGGCTGGGGACTTCTGGACTCTTGGAATGACATGGCAGTGAGTTCTCTAGGTTTTCTTTTTGTCTCCTATATATTACGGTCTGTGTGCTAGATAAGACTGTAACCTTGAAATGCCAATCCCAAGAAAAGCCTGCTTTCTCTTGCCAAAGGACTGGGAAAAGGGCAGTCTAGCAAGATATAATTCTTTAGTCAATATCCACTCTATTCTAACCAAACACCATAGGAAAAATATGGGACCTCCCACCCCACCACCTAAGGCGAAGTGGAAAACCTGGACTTCCAGCCTCTCTTGGCAGTAAGGAATCGTCCCTCTTTCCTCCTTCTCCTCTGGGGTGACATCAGAAGAGGCTGAGTGGAGAGACTGAACCTCCACTCCCTTCCTGCAGTAATGAAGTACTCCTCCACTTTCTTGCTTTAGGTGATGTCAGAGAAAGTTAAATGGAGAGTCTTGGCCAAAGCCATAATTCAGAAAACTCAAGAGGAGAAGGAATCTATTATATTTTCTCATAGTTTTACTCTTTCCATTATTATTTTTTCATTTCTAAAGTTCAGAGTTTCCTTCTTTTATTATCTCTTTCTGTTTTAAGATATTCCTTTAGTCATTCTTTCAGGATAAGTCTGCTAGTAACAAATTCTCTTAATTTTCCTTCACCTGAGACTATCTTGCATTTACCTTTATTCCTCGGCATAGAATTCTAGGCTGACGGTTATTTTCTCTTAGCAATTGAAAAGTATCATGACACTCTTTCTGCCCTTAATGGTTTCCATGAGAAATCAGTAATCATTCAAAGTGTTTTCCCCTATAGGCAATGTGTCATTTTTCTCTAGCTGTTTTCAAGATTTTTCTCTGTCTTTAGTTTGCAGAAGTTTGATTATAAATATGTCTTGGTGTGAATTCTTTGGGTTTCTCCTGTAGGGGTCAGGGGAAATTTGCCCTTTCCCCCTGAAAGTCTGCTAAAAGATCAACTCACAATTAAAGCAGATTAATAAAAAAAAAGTTTATTTACCATGCACATGGGGAGAATCACAGAGTGATTACTCAATATCCCAATGAAGTTCAGATATTTTTGTAGATGCCTTTTAGAGAGGGCGGGGGGGAATGAGAAGTATAGGTAATTCTATTTAGGGGGATAAACATTTGCTAGGGAAGATGAATGGATTGGAGAAAAAGGTATTAATCTGAGAAACAGGTATTATGTTTCAAATGATTCAGGACAGGTTAGGTTGAATTCTGCAATACGCTGAGATAACAGGGAGAGGAAGGGAAGTAAATTGCCCCCTTTGATCTTTTGATCAGTTCAGCTGATTTATGCAGATAGAGGGAAAAATTCTTCTAAGGGCTTGTCAATCCCTGTCAAGAACCACTGCACCCAGCCCTTATTTGTATTATATTCTTAGTGATTTCTTCTTATTAGTCATCTGGATATCCTTTTTTATGAAGTGTCTATTTGAATCTGTTGATCACTGGGTTGTCTGCTTAATTCTTATTGATTTATAGGACTTCTTTTTATATTTTAGATAGAAGACCCTTGAGGGACATATGCTTTGCAAATGCCTTCTTTCACTCTGTGGCCTTTTTTTTCTCATAATGGTTTTTTGTGATTAAAATAAGTTCTTGAGTCCACTTGCTCAAGACTTCTTGGGCGTGGTTCCGGGCCAGGGTCCTCGCATTTGGCTCAGAATAAACCCCTTTAAATTATTTTACACAGTTTGGCTTCTTTTCTGTTGTGAAGTTTGACACCCAGACATGAGGCTCAGAGAAAACTCAGAATCCCCGAAGGAGGGCTCAAAATGCTGAGTGATCAGCTCTTCCATGCATTTTCTGGACCAGCCTTCTTTGAATCAATTTTGCTGGGGGCTTCCCTGTAGGCCACTTCATGCCTCAGCGAGTCACCCCAGACACTCCCACTTAGGTCCTCAGTCATCCAGGGGCACCTTTCAGCTGGGAGGAGTAAAACTGCCCTTTCTCTTCAGAGCTGAGAAACTCAGTCTCTCACGTTTATCTACAAACAGGACAGTTTGGTTTACTTTTTTACAAATGTGCAGAAAAGCCAATTAAGATTAATTTTGGGAGGAAGAGGCAATAGAGAGGACCTTGTAGAATGTACTTCCAAATCAAAATTAATTTGTTGATCCCAAACAACAAATTCTTAGGAAAAGAACCAACAACTTGGAATAAACCAGGACCGTCAACCAAGAACGGGGGCCGAAGGGAATCTATGCCAGTACCTGGTGCTGAGTTCAGTCTACTCCTTTGGGAGGCCCTGAGTCTTCTAAGCCCCATCTTGGGTGCCATCTTGTCAATGGAAAAGATCCAAAACTCTGTAAAATAATTTAAGGAGGTTTATTCTGAGCTGAGTATGTGTGACCATGGCCCAAGAGCCATACTCCAGAAGCCTTGAGCAAATGGTCTCCCTGTGGTTTGGTTACAGTTTGGTTTTATGCATTTCAGGGAGACAGGAATTACACATAAAGTTATAAATCAATATGTGGAAGGCATACACTGGTTTGGCCCGAAAAGGCGGGACATCTCAAAGCAGGGAATTACAAGTTATAGGTGGGTTTAAAGATTCTTTGATTTGTAATTGTTTAAAGAAATGAAGCTTTCTCTAAGGCCTTAGAATGTTTCAAGATAAGGAAATCTGTTAATCGGAGACAAGTCACCAGACATACACCTGCAGGTGTGGTTTAAGCTTTGTCTTGTTGTAGCCTTAGGTCTGTTAATGAGTTACAAAGGATATTTCCAAGAAGGGAGGAAGACATGAGGAGGCATGTCTGACCTCCCTTCTCATGGCCAGCAACTTGGCTTTAGGATATTTGAGGGATCCCCTTGGTCAAGAGGATGTCCATTCAGTTGGCTGGGAGGCTTAAGGTTTTATGTTAGTCCACAGTGTAGTGGTCTTAAGGAAGATAGGTTTGTTTTTTTGTTTGTTTGTTTTGAGACTGAGTCTTGCTCTGTTGCCTGGGCTAGAGTGCCATGGCATGAGCCTAGCTCACAGCAACCTCACGCTCCTGGGCTCAAGTAATCCTCCTGCCTCAGCCTCCCAAGTAACTGGGACTACAGGCATGCACCACCAC
>CAUYSK010015587.1:0-37074 GCA_963575035.1 Avahi laniger | reverse complement strand
AGTCCCATTATCCTTCTTGATTTTTGGTAATAGCTTTATTGAGGTAGTTGACTTCCTGTACAATTTGCCCATTTAAAGTGTATCATTTCATTTTAGCATAATTTTGGTTTTTAGTTTACATTTTAAATAGTCCCAGAGTTGTGCAACCATTACCACCATCAATTTTAGAATATTTTATTGCTCCCAAAAGGAACTTGTACACATTAGCAGTTCCCAAGCTACCCCCTCTAGGCTCCCCCACCCCACCCCCATCAGCCCCTGGCAACCACCGATCTCTCTGTCTCTGTAGACTTGCCTCTTCTGGACATGTCGTGTAGATGGAGCCTCACAATATGCGACTGTCTGCGACTGGTTTCTTTCACTTGGCGTAGTTCACGGTTCATCTGGGTTGTAGCAGTATCACCACTGCATTCATGTTTATGGCTGAGCAGTGTTCCATTGTATGGATACGTTTTGTTTACCCACTTACCAGTTGATGGACATTTGGGTGGTTTGTGCTTTTTGGTTACTGTGGCTAATACTGCTGCAAACGTTCGTGTACAGGTTTTTTCGTGGATGTATGTTCTCAATTTTCTTGGGCGTATACCTGAGAGTAGAATTGCGGGGTCGTACAGTAACTCTATGCTTAACCTTTGTGAGGAGCTGCCAGACTGTTTCTCAAAGCAATTGCACGATGGTATGTTCCCAGCAATAGTGTATGAAGTTTCTGATTTCTCCACATCCTTGCCAGTTCTGATTATTGTCTTTTTTCGTAATAGCCGTCCTAATGGGGGTGAAGTATCTCATTGTGGTTTAATCCTCTTATTCTTACACAACAGTTGTTCCCATTTTATCTTCTGTCTTTTAAGTGTTTGCCATGTCCTACATGTCTTTACATGGGTGTGTCCTGTTTTGTTTTGTTTTTTCTTCCTGGCTTAGCTTAATTTCTTAAACACTTTGTGGTGTCGCTGCTCACGAGGGAGGCACCGTGGTAGTGCTACCTGATGCTCTTGTAAAGCGAGGCCCAGAGATCTTGGGAGACCTCTTGGGTGTGGGGTGGAGAAAATCGAGGTGCCCTAGGAGAGCAGGCACCTCTCTGGACCCACAGGCTACTGCTACTATAAGCTTCAGGTTGACTTCTCCTCGGACCGCCTGGGCTGTTTTACCAAATGTCGGAAGCCATGCAGGTGAGTGCCCCCTTCCCTCAAGCACAGGTTGGGCAGTGGGCTGCTTGGCTGGGTAGAATACAGGGTGCCCAGCTAAGCCTTGGGGGATTTCCACCCCAGCATTGAGTGCCTTTCTTATCCCTAGTGTGACCAGCTACCAGCTCTCTGCTGGTTACTCACGATGGCCCTCGGTGACATCCCAGGTAAAGGGGGAAGGGAGGGGTGGGAGACATGGTGTGCATGTAGTGCTGCGGCCTTCTCTGGGTAGGATGTGCATGGGTGTGTTTGCCCTGATCCCATCCCTGTAAGCCTGAAGAATATGGGGGTGACCTTGGTGACACCCCATTCTTTCCCAGGAATGGGTCTTCCAGATGCTATCCAGACAGAACAATTACACCATCAACAACAAAAGGTCAGTCCTGCCCTGGTCCCATTCCCAGGAAAGGAATCCTTGGGAGGGAAAACAGATCTGGGGAGAGGAATTGACGCAGTTGATTGGAGGATGGTCTCAGACGTTAATTCTCCTCCCTTTCTTCCCACTCTCCTCCCCGTGCCAAAGAGACGGAGTTGCCAAACTCAACATCTTCTTCAAGGAGCTGAACTACAAAACCAATTCCGAGTCTCCCTCTGTCACGGTACGTCCTGCCTCGTGGAGCCTGTGATTCTCTGGGGGTCTTAGCGGGGTGGCTGTCAGGGAAAACTAGGGGTTGCACTTGTGGGGCCAGAGCATTTGGGCCTCAAAGGTAGGGGACCAAGGACGAGGGGAGGGTGTCACCGGTGAGGTTGGGGCATGAGGTCCTTGGGGATGGTGGGAGGGAGGGTTGTGCCAGATGCCGGCAGAAGGCCCTTGAGACATGCTCCTGGCTGTGGCCCAGGTGCCTGCGCTCTCTGAGTGACACCAGTCAGGAGCTATGTGCTCCCAGGGGACAGGAGCAAGGCAAGGAGCCCGGGCTGCTGAGGGGCTGAGAGGGGTGGGGGCCCTTGGGGCGAAAGGGAGATGGCTTGGTCAGGAGGGAGGGGGGCTCCTCTGCCAGAGCCCACCCAGGTTCCTCTGCCCTGTGGTCATGTGACTGTCTCCCTCACAGATGGTCACCCTCCTGTCCAACTTGGGCAGCCAGTGGAGCCTGTGGTTTGGCTCCTCGGTGCTGTCTGTGGTGGAAATGGCCGAGCTCATCTTTGATCTCCTGGGCATCACCTTCCTCATGCTGCTCCGGAGGTTCCGAAGCCGATACTGGTCTCCAGGCCGAGGGGGCAGGGGTGCTCGGGAGGTGGCCTCCACTCCACCATCCTCCTTCCCCTCCCGCTTCTGCCCCCACCCCACATCCCCATCCTTGGCCCAGCCTGGCCCTGCTCCCTTACCGGCCTTGGCAGCCCCTCCCCCTGCCTACGCCACCCTGGGCCCCTGCCTGTCCCCAGGGGGCTCAGGCTCTGCAGGGCCCAGCTCCTCTGCCTGTCCTCTGGGGGAGCCCTGAGAGGGGAGAGTGCTCCTCCCACCAAGGCAGGTGCTCCCCCTGGAGGGAGGAGCCCACCTTGGCAGGATTAAAGGATGTTAGGGACTTGCTCTCAGTGCCACCAACTGCCTTTGCTGTGGGAGGGAAGCAGGATGGGTGAGGGGCTCCGGAAGTTGCCCAGAGGACAGTGGCCAGTGGAGCTGCCCAGAATTTGCTTGGCTCCTGCCTGCACCCCTTGGTCCTGCCTCCGAACAGGATTTCCCCACCCAAGTGCAGACCAGTCTCCTTTTCCCTTGGATCAGCCAAGCCAAACTTGGAACTTTGACAAGGAACTTTCCTAGGAAACGAACGATGACCTGAGAAAAACACAAACAAGAATACACAAAGGCATGCGCAGGTTTCCTACCCAACAATGACTAAAGCCAGCCCCGGACTGGCCTGGATACACTGCTTTCCAGTGACACAGATGTCTGCTCCTCTTCTTGAACTTGGGTGGGGAACCCCACCCAAAAGCCCCCTTTGTTAGTTCTTGGGCAATTCCCCTTCCCTCACTCCCTAGCGCCGGGGCTGGAGCAGACCAATGTAGTAAAGGCTTGGCTATTCCCAGTCAGTCCCAGAATTCCTCTAGCCTCATACCCCATCCCCCTACAGAGCCATACCCCAGTGCCTCTGCTCTGTGGTGTGTCTGCTCAAGCTATTCAGCCTGGAAGCTTCCCCAGCTATCTGCTGGAGAACTCCTATGCATCCCTCAGAGCCCTCCTTAGACACCATAACTTTGGTGAAGGCTTCTGCCCCAGAATTAATCACTCCCCTCCGCTGGGCTCCCATAGCACACTGCATAACATATGGGAGTGCTGATGTCGCCTTACACTTTCTTGTTCATCTGTGTCTGCATTCCCAATTAGACTGTGAGCTCCTTGTGGTCAGGGTCTGAGTCTTGTTCATTTATGTATGCTCCAGGTCTAGCCTAGCATCTCGCTTGGAGCAAGTAGGCAGGTGTTCAATAAATGTTTGTTGCATAAAAGCATGTCTGGAGAGCTGGATGGGACACGGTGAGGGGATGCATGTCCCTGAGTCACTGCCCAAATTGCTGGGAGGTCCTGGGCTGGGGGTAGGGGATGGACTCCCATGCCCTTGACTTCCCTGTGGAAGTGATCATGCTGCAAGGGCCTTAAGAGAGATCAATGGTCCTGCAGGGTCCCCCATGGGCGTCACCGAGTATCTACTCTGTGCCTGTCACCATGTTAGGGTGGAAGGGGGAAGACAGTGCCCTCCTCTCAGGCGACCTATCTTGTACTGTTGGGGAGACTTGCCTTCTCCCGTGTCTGAACCTTCTTTTCCTTCCCAACTTTAGTTACCATCATCATTTTTCTTTTCCTTTTTTGAGACAGGGTCTCACTCTGTCACCCAGGCTAGAGTGCAGTGGCGTCGTCACAGCTCACTGCAACCTCCAACTCCTGGGCTCAAGCGGTCCTGCCTCCTGAGTAGCTGGGACTACAGGTGTGTACCACCACACCGGGCATCACTGTCACCATTAATCCTCCACTCCATTTGCTGAGGCCCAGTCACCACCAGCTACAGTGTGACTGTCATCTGTCACCCCCATCAGCTGTCCCGTAGTGGTGGGGGAGGAGGAGGCTCAGGCAGTCTCTTCTGGAAACTGGAAGCCTTCTATAGTCCTGTTTGTACTTCATCACAGAGAGGGGAACAGAGGGAATCCTCCCAGCTTTAATAAGGGAGGAACCGAGGTCCGAGGAGAGGCTAAAAGATGTCTGAGTGGAACCCCAATTTGTCCCCCACTCCAGCTGAATCCCAGAAGTGACCTTTTCTCATTGTCTCTGGAGAGTCTTCCCCTGTGGGCTTGGTCTTATTCCTCTTGCTTCTGTCTCCCTGTCCTGAAGGAGAAAGGGATTCTTGGGGAAAGAGAGGACAGAGAAGGAACTGGTGATGGGAGCAGGGGGGTGGACAGGGTCACGACCAGGAACGACGTGATGTGACCACTGCTGACTTCCCTTTCCTAGACTCAAGCTGATGGAGGGGAAACTGGTGTCTGGTGTCGCAAGTGTCTTCTGTCAGAGCCTTCAGGTGCAGCCTGCCCTTGGCTGCCCCTGCCACAGTCTCGGCCTCTCCCGGCTCCCCCCGCCACGGGTCCCCAGCACCCTCTCCCCTGGCTGGGGTGGGAGGACCTGCGGGACAAGGCCAGATCTCTCATGGAGGACTACAGCTGCCTCACCCCATGCTCCTTTCTCCTTGCCTGCAAGTGTTTCCTGATCTCCACCCCCTCGGCTGTGGGTTACTCCTGGACCCTGGGGTTAGGAGCTGGAATCTGGTGTTGCAGATAAAAGCATTTAAGTTGCCTCATTTTCCTTGTCAGGCTCAGTCGATGAAGTAACTTACCCAAGTTCATAATTCTTTACAGAACCAGTCTTGAACCCAGGGCTCCTTCTGTGACTCACCTTGCCTCCCTCTGACACATGCAGTCTGAAAGGCAGGGCCAGGGCTAGAGCCCACGTCACCTGGACTTTGAGTCCAGTGCCCGTTTGGGTTAAGCGCATGCGTGTGTGTGTGTGTGTGCACGTGTGTGAAATGTGGTGGGGGAAGGAGGTCACCACTATCTGAAATTCTTTTCTTCCCCTTTTGCCCCACAAACCCTAACGACCAATTCTGTCACCCCCAGTCTGCCCCTCTCCTGTTTCTGTCTCTCCCTTCTCTTTCACCAGGAGTTTTCTACCCCTGGAGGGATGATGGTCGCATCCTCACCTCCTCCTGCAAACTAGTTGGCTTTGTTAGTCCTAGATTCACCCACTTCTCAGCATGTTTTCTTTTTCTCAAAAAAGAATTTTATTGAATAATTTAATACCACATGTCTCAAAGCTTTAAACTTACTGAGTAAATAAGCACTTATCCTAAATATTGAAAAAATTCTCCTTTTGTGTCAGGCTATGTGTAATGGCTTTGGCAGTTTGCACAGACTATTAGAAATTCCTTGTAACATTAAAAATAGGACATTGATGGCCGGGCACAGTGGCTCACGCCTGTAATCCTAGCACTCTGGGAGGCCGAGGCGGGTGGATCGCTCAAGGTCAGGAGTTCGAGACCAGCCTGACCAAGAGTGAGACCCCATCTCTACTGAAAAATAGAAAGAAATTATTTGGACAACTAAAAATCTATATAGAAAAAATTAGTCGAGCATGGTGGTGCATGTCTGTAGTCCCAGCTACTCGGGAGGCTGAGGCAGAAGGATCGCTCGAGCCCAGGAGTTTGAGGTTGCTGTGAGCGAGGCTGACGCCATGGCACTCTACTCCAGGCAACAGAGTGAGACTCTTGTCTCAAAAAAAAAAAAAAAAAATAGGACATTGAAGCTGTTATTAATTATTAATACAGTGATTAATATTGCTACCACTTGTTGAATGCTTCGCATATGGCAAACACTTGCTAAACACTTACATGCATTTAGTTATCAAACCAGCTCTGTGAGGGGCTCCAGCACATGTCCCAATTTTCAGATGAGGAGGCTGAGGCTGTCCTCTCTTCTTCATGTTGGAAACTTGCACTTTTTCTAAAGACCCTGCATCTTCAAGAGCCCTGCTCCGGGCCCACCCCTGCTGTAGCCGGGCCTCCCTGTGCGCTGGTAGTGAGCTCTGCGGTCCTGCTTTAGCCCCCAGTTCTCCAGAAGTGGAAGATGGGGTGAGGTCAGCTCCGCTCTGCCCTCAGGATGAGAGGGGGAGGCCAGGAAGAGCCAGGGAGCGGGGATGTGGGGCTGGGAGGCCAGCTCTGAGGGAGAAGCCCTAGGACCTCAGCCTTCTCTGATCTCCCTGCATTTCTGGCAGCCTCGGCTGCTGGAGGCCCTCAGGCTTTGCTGGGTGTAGGAAGGTCCTTGTGCCCAGAAGGTACAAGTGAACGTTGTACCCTTGCTGCAGGATTCGCTTGGGAGATGTCCTGCACAAATGGGGATGGCGTAAAGTACCCAGAGTCAGGGTGTGCGGTTTGAGTCCAAGGGACAGAGAGAAAGGTGGCAGTGCATCTCTCATAGCCCAGGCAGCCCTCGGACAGCAAGTCCGGGGTCTGGGGTTCTCTGCTGGCTCTGCCTCCTGCTTGCGCGTGTCTCTGGGTCTCAGTTTTCCCATCTATAAAACCAGGGGCTTGTAGACCATCTCTGAAGTCAGTTCTGACTGATGTATCAGAATATCTGGGGAGAGGGCAATGGGAACGGACAGTGATACCTGATGAAGATATCTTTATTTCCAAAGCGTTTTCATGGATGTGGTCTCACTGATCCTCGGGGCACCACTTTCCCCATGTAGGTGGGCAGACATTGTTACTTCCATTTAATAAATGAGGAACTAACCACTGTTGCTCGAGGTCCCACGATTGGCAGCAGAGCCAGGATCAGCAGGTGGGGACCGAGCGGGGCAGAGACTAGATGAGAACCAGGTGGGGGCGTGTGTGGCCAGGGCCCCAGTCAGGGCAGAAAGGCTTAGCACTTACTCTCAGGTTTGGGTTGGACAAGTAAATTCCCACGAAGCGGAAAGTTAGTGTGGAACTCTGGGGTGAAGGGGAGAGTTACTGAGGAACACTGAGTACTGCTGTGTCGGAGACTTATCCGTCCTGTCTCAACAAATCCTTACAGCAACCCTCTGCAACAGGTAGTCTCCACTTTGCAAATCAGAAAACAGAGGGGTTGGGTTATGTGTCCAAGACCACTCAGCTAAAAAGCGGAGCATCCTGAACTGGAACCCAGTAAAGTTGACTCCAAACCTCCGGGTCTTTCCATTTGCTGTTCCATGTGGGCAAGGCCAGTGATGGGGGAGCGGGCAGGGGGCTTACTGCACCTTGGTGCTTGGTGGGGTGTGGTCAGATTGGTGGGCTGGGGGCACCAGGCGGCTGATCTGGGAGTCCCATGCCTCTGACTGGGCTACAGAGAGTTAAAGAACCTTGGCCCCCTCCTGCCCGCCTCTTCTGGCCTCCTCCTCCGGCTCTTCCTGTCCCGCGGCTGTTGCAACATCGGCCTCTGCCACTCTCTCTCTTCCCCTCCCACCTCCTCTCTCCTCTGTTTAATTCTCTGAGTACTCGGGACTCAGGCTCCGGTTCTGGCCTTTGGGGTTCGAGGTCACTAGGACTGGGTTGTGATCTCCACCCCTGAATCTCAACCCCCAACCCCCTAACCCAAGGCACTTGGGACCTCCCAGACGGACCTGAGCTTCCTAGGACGCCGGCTGACGCTGCTGCCACTGCCCTGAGCCCAGATGGGGGAGTGAGAGGCCACAGGTGGCCGGACATGGGCCTCCCCACCGTCCCTGACCTCCTGCTGCCACTGGTGAGTACAGGGGCAAGGGGAAGAGCCGGCTGGGGGGCGAGGTGCCACCTGGTGTGGTAGGCACCCCAGGATGCCCAGACTCCCTGCCGGGCCTGGCCTTGGCGCCGGCCTCAGGCCTGAACTGCCTGGGCGGGGGGAAAGGGGAACTTTGAAAGGGAGAGAGTGAAAGCCCCTGACAGCCATGGAAGTTTGCGGGGTGTCTGCGATGGGCCCCGGATGGGCCAGATGTGGTGGGCAAGGAAAGCAGTGGAGAAGGAAGGTCAGTCCTCGGGAAGCCCCGACGATTCGGCATTCCGTGCCCCGCTCAGCTGGCTGGCCTGGAGCGCGTTGGGGACGAGGGGCTGCCCGTGGAATCTGGCCGATAAGCCCTGGAGGGGAGGCAGTTGGACGGCTAGTGAAGTGGGGAAACTGAGTCCAGGAGAGGGCTGGCTTGGCGGGGTAGGTGTGAGATGCTGTGTGGCGGGGGTATCTGGAGTGGCGTGGGCGACTGGGTGAGGACAGGGCAACCGAGTGGAGAGCGTCCCCAGTGCCCTGGCCAGGCCCAGGCCTCCCGCCTGGGACTTTCTTCTGCCCCCCTTCGCCTCTGGCCCCGCTGCTAGGCAGGTGGCCTCTGTGAGGCCGACCCTTGCTAGCACCAGCCCCGCCTGGTCAGTGTCGCTCTGCCTGTCCTCCAGCTCCCCCAGCCCCCGCTGACCTAAACACGGATTCCTTAGTTTCTTATTCTGCAGCTCAGTTTTGCGGAAGTTGGTAGAGTTGTTTTCATCACTGGAAAATGTCCCTTTCTCTGGCTTCAGCCTTGTTCCACTGTATCCTTGATCCTCCTCTATGTCCTGGAATCACCCTGTCCAGATGCCCGGAGCCCACCTAGCTGGGTGGATGTTCCCTGCCCGTGCTGGGGGCTGAAGGCTGCGCCTGCCTCCTCCGCCCACCACGCCTTCTTCCCCAGTCATCCCGAACCCTTTCTCTCCAGGCCCCTTGTGCCTCCGCTCTTCTCCGCTCTGGCCTCTCAGTCCCCAGGCAGCACCTCTGTCTGTCTGTCACGGTCTCACTCTTCTCCTTCTCTCAGCTCCTGCCTCCCCAGCCCCACCCCCTCTTCCCTCCCCCAAGCCCCCAACACCCGGCTGCCCTGGCACCTGGGGCCTCTGTTCTGTCTTTGGGAGTAGATCACCTGGATTCAGGCCCCCTCCCTCATGTCACAGCGGCATGAACTTGAGCAGGTTATGTAGCCCTTCCATGCCTTTGTTTCTTTATCTCTAAAATGGACATCATAGTCTGTTGTTCTGAAGATTAAACAGATCGATACATGTTAAGTATTCTTTCAGTTTATTAAGTGCCTACTCTGGGCTAGACATTGTTAGGTGCAGGGATTACAGCAGTGAGCAAGATCCCTGCTCAGAGAGTTTACAGGCCACAGGGGAGTAGGGGATGGCAAACAGAAAGCACTCAGTAAATGGTTAGCCTTTATATTGTTGTTAGCAGTAGTCATAGTGGTAATTACTGGGTGGCTACCTGTGTTTGGAGAGCAGAGGGTAAAGGTAGCCTGAACAGGCAAAGGAAAGTGTCTGGGGACAGGGGTGCTTCAGCCTAGGTGGGGTTATGTCTCCTGAGGGACAGAGCCCAGCCTGGAGCTGGGGGAGGGGAGAACAGGGGAATGCATCGCCTGGATAAGGCTGTCCAGGAGATTTTCGATTTCTCACCGTCCAGTGGGCGATACCGAGCACACAGTGTGTGTGTTGGGGAAATGGGAGGTGGCGGGGGGAGTGGGGAAGGATGATACAGGAGAGAGTGTGACAAAGCAAACAGGATTTTGCTGCTTTCAAAGAACTTACAGTCTAGGAACCAAGACAGCATACAGCAAAAAATGATTTCAGAACAATATGGGAGAGAATATCCACAAATGCATTGTGGACCAGGCACAGTGGCTCAGGCCTATAATCCCAGCACATTGGGAGGCTGAGACGGGAGGATCACTTGAGGCCAGGAGTTCAAGACCAGCCTGAGCAACATAGTGAGACCTTTTCTTTACAAAACAGAAAAATTAACCGGGCGTGGTGGTGCGTCCCACTAGTTGCAGCTACTCGGGAGGCTGAGGTAGGAGGACCTCTTGAGCCCAGGAGTTTGAGGTTGCTGTGAGCTACTGTGATGCCACTGCCCTCTAGCCTGGGCAACAGAGTGACACTCTGCAGGCGCTTCCCCATGCTGTTTCAGGTGACCTTAGCCATGAGCCCAGAGCACTCCCTGCATAGATCTTAGAGATCCTAGGGCCTGCAAATGACTGACTTGGACCTAAATAAGAACTCTTGAGAGCACAAGGAGTGTGTTATCCATCTTGACGTCCCCAGCACCCATATGGGACCTGGAACATAGACTGTGCCCCTTAACTATTTGTTGAATGAAATAAGGAACAAAGTCAGATGGCATGAGGAAGGGAAAGCCTCATAGAAAAGTGGATTTGGAACTGACATCTGAAGTCACTGCCTGGCAGGGAGGCTAGAAAGGAGGGAGGGAGAAGAGACTGGAGACTGGTTTGAGGGAGAGGAAAGGAATGCAGAGTTGGGATTTTGTGTTGATCGGTGGGGGTGGCAGGAAGCAGAGCACCTTGGCAGGAGTGGAAAGACCATGTTGAGGAACACTAAGAAATGGGAATGTGAAAATCAGAGGGAGTCGGGGAGGGGATGGAGAAAGAATCTTGAATATGGTTCCAGGTAGAGGAATTCATTCATTAATTCACTCAGAAACTATCCTCCGAGGGCCCGCTCTGTGCCTGGACTGTGTCCAGAAGAGAAACGAGGGATCTCTGTAAGTGCTTATTTAGGTCATTTTCACGACCCATGGAAATGATGTTTGAAGTCAGGGCCTGGAGATGGAGAGGCAGATTCACACACCTGTGGGTGCAAGTCGAAGCCTGAACGCAGATAAGAAATAAGAAAGTACGTAGGATGGATTGGGACAGGAAGGAGTCTGGAAGGCACTTGCAATATTGCAGGTGTGAGGTAAGCCAGGGACGTGGAGAGGACTGAGAGATCACAGGGGAAGGACTGGCAAGATTAACCGGCAGATAGGTTGGCTCCGAAGAGAGAGGGTGGCAAAAGTCTTGGCATTGAACCGAGCTCTGTGGTTTGAGCCTGTAGTCCCAGCTGCTTGGGAGGCTGAGACAGGAAGATCGCTTGAGCCCAGGAATTTGAGACCAGCCTGGGCAACACAGCGAGACCCTGTCTCAAAAGACAAGGAAAAACGATATGCTTTGGTGTGGATTTTGAATATTAAAAAAAAAGAAGTTAAGTTAAAGAAAAAAGGTCTTGGTGTTGGTGCTAAGAAGTTGGTGGTGTTACATTTGTCTGGGCGAGGAGATTGATCAATTCTATTTGGGACGTCTCAAGGGTCCGGGGAATAGCCACCTGGAAGTGTGTGTCACAGAAACCCTCCCGCTGCGCTCTGCCTTGCTCACTTGCTGTGCTGCCTTCACTCCTCCGTGGTTTACAAAAGGAGGGGAGCACTCGTCACAATCTTCAGAAAGGGCAGGTGTGTGTGTGTGTGTGGGTGTGTGTGCGCGCGCGCGTGCGGGTGTGTGGGGGAGGGGGGGGATAGTTCGAAAACTCTTCTCTGGAGATAAATGTATTCCTACAGGGCATGGTGCAGTGGGGGGTGCTGTCTCCCCACCGCCCCCTTTGGGAATCACTGGCTTCCACTGGAGTGGAAGACAGGTCAGTCATTAGATCAAGCAATCAAATCATATACATTTTTAAAGAGGTGGGGTCTCGCTATGTTGGCTGGAATGCAGTGGCTTTTCTTAGGTGCGACCATAGCTTACGGTAGCCTGGAACTCCTGGGCTCAAGCCATCCTCCTGCTTCAGCCTCCAGAGTAGCAGGGACTACAGGTGTGCGCCACCACGCCTGGCTAAATCAATTCGTGTTTATCTGCTCCTTCAGTTCTGGAGGCCTGGTTCTGGGTGCTGAGAGGAGACCAGGGAAGGATGAGACACTGTCAGACCAATACATTCTCTGCTCTCTCATCTCATGGGGTTCATGGTCAACTTGGGGAGATCATATCTACTCACCCAAAATAACCATATTATGATAACAGCCCAAAGTAGATAGGGTCAATTCGTGTGATTCAAGTTCACCCAGGGCCAAGCAGTCTATTGAGCTTGGGGGAAGGCGAGTCATCACTGGAGGGCTTCCTGGGAGGGGGCTCGGGGCTCAGCTGGGTCCTTGAGGAGCGGCTGTCCTGAGCTCCCCGAAGATCTTGACATTAAATGAGCAAACACATTTTAACTTAGTGAACACACTCATGCAGGGAAGGGAACACCTAAGTGGGTCCATGCGGGGTGGCTGGGTCAGGGTTAGACCACAGGGTCGTCTCAGCTTCTCCACCCCACTCAGCAGCCCAGGCACAGGAAGTCACACTTTAAAGCTTCCCCTGGCGGAAGCTCTGGGGGAGCTGGAGGTGTGCTGGGCCACCCCCTCAACAGTCTCTCCACAGGCACCCCTGGCTTCCTGCCCTTCCTCTGCTCCAGGCTGCCACACCTCCAGAGCTCACCTCCTGTTTCTGCTGGTCTGCTGCACAATGCCATCCTCCCACCCTGGTGCCCACTGGTGGGGAGCCCGAGGGCCCTCGTTCCCGGGGGTCGGAGAGGGCTGGGGAACAGTGCTGGGCCCGGGTGACAGCCCTCTTGCCCGCCCTCTCATTCCTGGAAGCGGGTGTTCAGGGCTTCGGAGATTTTCCTGTGCTGCAGAGGGCTTGGGGGAGGGCTGTGGAGACTCAGAACTGGCCTTATTTCCTACGGATTGTCTGGGGACCCCAGGGAGGCCCTCAGACCAGCCAGGCTGTGGGAATGCAGTGAACCCAGGGTGGGAGGGCGGCCTTGGTTTGCTTCCTGCTGGAACTGGGGAGTGCTGGGGGCTGGAGGGAGGGCCCAGGGAAGGGGTTAGCAGTAGAGGTGCTGAAGCGGAGGAGGAGCCAGGCGGCTGTTCTAAAGGAAGGATGCTCTGGGGCCAGGAGCTGAGAGGCCCTCAGGGAGGGGTTGGTACTGACTTGGTGGGCGGAAGCCAGGGTCGAGGGAGACTTCCTTTGGGATGGAGCAGGCAGAGGGAGGCATTTCCTGGAATATGAAATATGTGGGCCCAGTGGGACAGGGGTCCACCTCGTAGACAGCCTGGTCTTTTAGGGGGAAGGGGATGGAAAGGGGCCCTGAGAGGGGATGGAGGGAGGGATTGGCCCACAGGAGGAAGGGATCAGATGGGGTCCCACTGCTGGCTGGGCCCTTCTGCCTTTCTGCTGACTCATGACCCTTGAGGAGCTGGGGAAGCTGCTAGTTCCCGCTCCCTCCCTGAGATCTCCCTCCCTCTGGCCTGAGTCACTGGGGCGGAGCTGCTGGGAAAAGATTTCCCTTTCCCGGATCTGACTTAACCCCCAAAGTGCTGGAGAGGGAGGGGACCACATGACTTGTGAAAGCCTCTCTCCCCACCTCCCTGCAGAGAGGCTGTCCCTCACTGGTCAGAGGCCCCTGAAAATCTCCCTCCAAGGCTGTCCTGCCACTGGAGCCCCTGGTCCTTCCTGACTCTGTCTCTACCCGTTGGCTCTGCTCCAAGCCCCCTGGAGGGGATTCAAAGTGCCAGTGACCTTAGGCGCTCCAAGTTCTTCTTCTTCAGGGAAAGGAACCACACTTTCAGGATTGGGATGTTCTTCCCATAATCACCCCAAACCTTCCTGTTGCCCTGGAAGCGCTGGTCCTGTTCTCAGGGGAGGTAGAACAGTGCTGGCTGGCGTGGGCTGGGGAAGGTCGCTCCCCTCAGAGCAGGGAGCACACCCTGCCCGCGGGGGCTGCTGCTCCTTTCTGCGTGCAGCTTCCCTTGTTTGCGGCTGAGGCCGGGGCTTCTGTGCCTGCCCAGCTGCAGCTGCAGCGGCTCCCAGCGGGTGACTCAGGGTGAGACCAGTCTGCCTGTCCTTGTGGGCTGCCAGGCCTTCCTTTCCTGCTCTGGGGTTTCTGTGATCTGATTATTCTGTTGCTCCCCAATGTTGAACATACTCTGAGGACATCCTCTTATCCTTATAATAAAGTGGCTCTTATAGCAGAGGAAAAAAAAAAATCAAGGCCCAGGGAAAACCAGAAATGAAGCTGGCAGAGATCAAAGAGCAAAGTCTGAGTTAGAGCTAAATACTGACTCCTGGCTTTGCTTTCCTGGTGCTGAAGCCAGAACAGGGCAAGCCATTTAGCTGTTCTGGGCTTGGCCCGAGACTGTAAGCCATGCCTTCCAGAATGCCCTGGGGTGCAGAGAGCTTCAGGACTCCCTGGCACAACCCGAGCTCTGACCTGCAGGTCATTTGTGCCAGGTCACCAGCCTCGGCCAGCTCTAGCTGCGTGTGACCTGCCTGCTTTCACCCTCTCCTGTCCCCACCTCAACTTTGTCACCCACCTACCCCGTCCGGGATCTCTGAACTCTCCCTTTTACTTCCCTCCCCATTCGCCCTTGCCAACCTGGGGTGTCTGTGTAAATTTGCAGTGGAAGGGGCTGGGGCAGAGTGTGAGGGCAGGATCCGGAGTAAGGTTTGATGCAAATGTGTAAAGAAACTCTTCCTTTTGCTCCTTCCCAATCCCCAGAATGGTGCCCACAGGAACCTCGGTCTGAGTTTCCCAGAAAAGTTTTTAGCGGAAGAACATAACCCAGGGGAGCGCACAGATCCTAGTTGTTCTCCACCGTGAATGCTCACGAAGCGAACACACTGGGAAGCCAGCACTCAGGTGGAGAAACCCAAGCTTTGGGGCTGTATGTTGGAAGAAAGGGCCATAATCGAAGTCACCTGCCAGTTCCCAATGGAAAAAGCATCCCTTGAACAACCAGCACTGTTAGCTGCCGAGGGGAACTCAGAGTAAGGGGAAAATGCGGCTGGCCCTGGGGCCCAGCGGCCTTGGGACAACTAGAGAAGAAGCAAGCACCAGATCATGGTGCCAACTGTCTGAGTTTCAAGGAAGAACTCTGAACTCAGTGAACAGGGGTGGCCCCAGGAGAGTGTGTCACTGAGGAAGGACTTGTGCTGGGGAAGTTTTAGCTTTGCTGCCTCTGGGACTCCCACCCCTGCCTCTCCTGATGATGTCCCCTTTATCTGGTTCCTCCCCAGGTGCTCCTGGCTCTGCTGGTGGGAATCCACCCCTCGGGGGTCATTGGACTGGTCCCTCACCTCGGGGACCGGGAGAAGAGAGATAGTCTGTGTCCCCAGGGAAAATATAGCCACCCTCGTAATAATTCCATTTGCTGTACCAAGTGCCACAAAGGTAGGAGAAAGCAGAGACCCCAAATACCCTGGGTTACGGGCCCTGATTCTCCCTTTGCTTGTTCCAAATGTCGTTTCCTAACTTTGCCGCCACTGCTGGGCTGGGATTTTCTCCCTCCTTCCTCTCCTAGAGGCTCGGGGAGTTGGTTCTCCCCAGTGAGGGGCTCCTGCCCTGAGCTCTCACCTGAGCCTAGCCTGCTCCCCGATTCACAGGAACCTACCTGCACGATGACTGTCCGGGCCCGGGGCTGGACACAGACTGCAGGGAGTGTGAAGACGGCTCTTTCACCGCGTCAGAGAACCACCTCAGACACTGCCTCATCTGCTCCAACTGCCGAAAAGGTGAGCGTGCGTGGTCTGGAGGGTCGGGTGGGTCTTAAGGGGTGTGTGTGCAAATCGGCACATGCATGGGGCAGCATGCTACACTGTGAGTGCTGCAGAGACGCACATGGTGGGGGCGGAGCAGGAGGGGACACAGGGCAAAGGTAAGCCGAGCGAATGTGGAGAGGGGCACGCAGGACTCACACCCCCTTCCCTCCCCTCACCAGAAATGGGCCAGGTGGAGCTTTCTCCCTGCACTGTGGACCGGGACACCGTGTGTGGCTGCAGGAAAAACCAGTACCGGAGGACTTACGGGAATTCCAGGAGCGAAAGCCTTTTCCAGTGCCTCAACTGCAGCCTCTGCCTCAACGGCACCGTGCATCTCCCCTGTGAGCATGGCTCTCCCACCCTGGGTCGGCCCATCCCACCGGAGGAAGGTCTCCACCTTTCTGCCCGCCTCTCCTTGAGGCAGCACTCCGTTCCTTCCCACTCCTGCCCGCCCCCCTCCCTTCCTCAGTCCTTTAGCTGGGCTGCCCTTCTCTCCCCCCAGGCCAGGAGAGACAGAACACCGTGTGCACCTGCCACGCAGGGTTCTTCCTGAGAGGAGACGAGTGCGTCTCCTGTAATAAGTGAGTATCTCTGCCAGCTTCTGGGCACTGCGTGGGGAGCGAGGGGCGGGATGGGGTGGCTGTGGCTAGAAGCAGAGCAAAGGAAACACCCCAGGGTGCTCAGGCACCTACTGGTTGGCTGAGTGGAAGACACTTCATTAAGATACCAGACAGTCTCTCCCCTTCCCCCTCAACTTGTTGCTCAAATCTCAAGAAGTCTTTGGGGACTAAAGATCACACCCCGAGGACCTGCAGTCCTTCTAACTTAGATATTCAGATTCTTGGGCGACAGGGTCTAATATAGTTCATTGATTCTAGGACACACACTTTCACATCTCTGAAATAAGACTGCATCGTCCAACAATTGATGATCTGTCATGGTTTAATTGGCAGCTTTGTGTGTGTCTATGTGGTATGTAAACAATGGTGCCTTTTGTTACTGACGGCATCCGAGGTTGGATGCGATATGGTATTTCCTCTCCAGCCCCTTTGACCAGGCCTCCTCGCTCCTCGCTCTGCACAGGCTGTTCTGGCACATTCACTTGCAAAGAAACTCTGAGGGCTCTTAGAGTTCAACTGACCTGGGTTTTAAGCCCAGCCTAGCCACTGTGTGACCTTGGGCAAATTCCTCAACATCTCTGAGCCTTATTACTCTTACTTTTAAAGTAAGGATAGTCACATTCATTTGGTGAAATTTTGAGAACCACAAAAAACACCTACAATAGTGTCTGACACAAAAGCTATTTATTTTCTACTTTTTCCACCAAGCTTTATTTCTTCTTCAAAGTGCTTTTACGTCCATCCCATGTGGTTCTCTTCGTGAACTTGGGAGGTGGGCAGAAGTGCACCTTCCTGCTTTCAGATTGCTGTTGAGAACTCCCCTTCTCAAGGTCCTTCCAGCCACAAACCGGCCCGTCTCCTGCCGCCCCTGCATGTAGTTCTCATCCCCCCACATCTGGAAGATGGGCTGGTTCCAGAGTGCCCTCTGGCTGCCCCTAGTGATACGTATTTTTATTAATAACATTTTCACATGCATGTTTGACCCCTCCCCAAAGTCAGGTACTGTAACTAGCGGTGCCCTTTGAGAAAAAGCCCTTTAGCCTCTTTGCCACAGGATTCTCATCAGTAGACAATGATAAAATAATTCAATAACAGCTACCATCTATGGAACGCTTACTGTGTCAGGCATGATTATCTTACTTAATGATCTTTGTTGTACTGATGAGAAAACTGAGGCTTAGAGGTTAAATGCTTTGCTTAGAGCCAGACTGCTAGCCAATGAATGGGCTGGAATTTTTTCCTTGACTTGACTGCTTTCAACTTTTTGCTATATAGCCTTTGAAAAAGTCCTTCCAATTCTAAAATTAAATGATTCTGTGATTAACTGTGTTTCATTTTCTTTCTCAGTTCCTGAGATAGGTTCAATTTCATTATATCGAGAGACAGTAAAAACATTTGTAAAGCAAAGGATGTCCAACAATCTGTGTTCTTTTTCTGTGTTCCTCCAGTGGTAGGGCCTCTGCTCACCAATGCCATCTCTTCTTTTAGCTGTAAGAAAAACCTGGAGTGCACGAAGTTGTGCCTGCCCCTAACTGAAAATGTTACGGGCCCTCAGGACGCAGGTGAGGAGACACGACTGGGTGCCTGTGCCTGCCCACACCCTGCCTCACCACCCTCCCCTCCGCCTACCCGCCCCTGTCCTCTGACGGCCATCTGCTTGCTCTCCAGGCACCACAGTGCTGTTGCCTCTGGTGATCGTCTTTGGTCTTTGCCTTTTATCCCTCCTCTTCATCGGCTTAATGTGCCGCTACCCGCGGTGGAAGCCCAAGCTCTATGGCATTAGTGAGTGGGGCCCTTGGGAGGGGAAAGGTGCTGGCGGGGATGTGGGAGGAGGTGGGTGGGTGAGGTGGACACCGTGGAGGGAGGTGAGGAGTGTCCCCTTCGTTCTCTGCTGAGAACCCTGTGGGCAGGAGGTGGCCTGGATAGCTGGTGCGAAGTCATGCTGCATCAGTAGTTCTCTGGTCCCTGGGGCCACATAGGCCCTGAGGCATGTCACCACAAGTCCCCATTGCCAGCCCCAGTACCCCGTGCCAGGGCTGAGAAGGGAAGTGAAATTTACCATGTCTTGCTTTTTTTCCCCCTCCCCCAGTTTGTGGGAAATCGGCACCTGAAAAAGAGGTAAGATGAAACCAGGCACCTGTCCCAAGTCCCCTGCCTGATCCTTATAATCTTGAACACCCAAGTCGCTTGGAATCACCCTTCACCTGCGCAGCTCCCCAAATTCCCTCTAAGCCAACCCCCATTTCCCCCACTAATGCCGTGCCGTCTCTCTTTCAGGGGGAGCTTGAAGGAATTACGACTAAGCCCCTAGCCACAGCCCCGGGCTTCAGTCCCATCCCCTGTTCCACCTTCACCTCCAGCTCCACCTTCACCCCCAGTGACTATTCCAACTTCACGGCTGCCTCACTCCCTAAAGAGGTGGCCCCGCCCCACTTGGGGGCTGACCCCATCCTCGCCACAGATCTTGCCCCCACCCCGATCCCCACCTCCCTGCAGAAGCCGGAGGACTCCGCGCTGCCGCCGCGCGCAGACGGTGAGTTCCCCGCACCGACGCTCTGGGAGTGCGGGGTGCGGGTGGCGGTGCGGCCGCCGCCCGAGGCTCACCAACCCGCGTCCTCCGCAGCCGACCCCGCGACGCTGTATGCCGTGGTGGACGGCGTGCCCCCGTCGCGCTGGAAGGAGTTCGTGCGGCGCCTGGGGCTGAGCGAGCACGAGATCGAGCGGCTGGAGATGCAGCACGGCCGCTGCCTGCGCGAGGCGCACTACAGCATGCTGGCGGCCTGGCGGCGGCGCACGCCGCGGCGCAAGGCCACGCTGGAGCTGCTGGGAGGCGTGCTCCGCGACATGGACCTGTGCGGCTGCCTGGAGGACATCGAGGAGGCGCTGTGCGGGCCCGCCTCTCTGTCACCCGCGCCCCGCCTCGCCCGGTGAGGGCACGCCCCCACGGGCGGCCAGAAGGACGGCCCTGCCGGATGTCCTGGGGACCCAGTTGTCTCCTGGAGAGGAAGAGTCTCGGAGGGGCAGGCATGAGCCGGCAGCCGCTTACTTGGCGCTACCGCCGCGGCGTACGTAGATCTTTTCAGCTGCCCGAGCATCGCCGAGAGTCAGCGGGTGCGCGGGAGAGAGGCGCGCTGCGGGGCGTGTGTGCGGAGACGCGGAGTGTGCTAGCTGCCCGAGCGGGTGGCTGCGGGGACGAGGGGTGCTATGCCTCGTAGCCATCTTGGGTGTGAGGGCCCGGCAAGGCTGCTGGGGGGGACCCTGGCTAGTCCCTGAACCTTTTTCACAGTAGATAAGCAATCTTTTTTTAAAAAAATCAATTATGTTACACTAATAGAAACTTGGCACCCCTTTGGCCCTTGCTTGGACAAACACAGAACAAGCCGAACTGTCCTAAGGCGGGGGCGAGCACGGAACAATGGGGCCCCGGCTGGAGCTGTGGACTTTTGTAAATACACTAAAACTCTGGAATTAAAGCTCTGTCCGTGGAGGGAGCGGTCTGTCCGTGGGAGGCTGGGGCAGAGGCCCGGATCCTGAGGGGTGGGATGGGAAGATTCCTGAGCTAGGGCAGGTGGCCCACCGCCAACACGCCAACTGACAGAGGTGGCCCCTGGGAACCCAGGTCCTCGTTCTTCCCACCCTCCTCCCACACTGACTGGGCAGTCATTTTTATGCACAACTTTATGTGGGGCTCAGGGGTGTCTATGGTACATAAATTTACATAAATTTACAGTTCTTGATCCCCAAAGCCTGGGGCAGGAGGCAGGGTGCCTGGGCCAGGCTTCTTGGTGGGAAATGTGGTCTTTGAGGTAGAGTCTGGGGTGGGGGTGGTGACCAGCACTCTTGTGGGGCGATTCCCTCCGGGAGGAAAGCCGAGGTCCTCAACGTTCCTCACACCTCTCTGAAAAGACAGGACACAGGTGTTAGGCAAAGGGCGACAGCAAGGAGTGAGAGCTGCTGAGGGCCCTCCCCCGCCTGGGCCCTGCTCTGGCATAGCTCTCCTTCTACTCCGCCCCCCAGACAGCCTCCCTCGCACCCCTTCCTTCGCCAGTGTGCCTTGCACTTACGACGTGGACAGGGGAGTGTCCAGCTGTACGATGTGGGGCCCCCGCATCCTCTGCAGCTGGGCCCAGGTCAGCTTCCGAGGCCTGCTGTCCCTGGGCTCTGGGGCCCCCTGGATCCTTTGGCTGGCCAGGTCCTCGCGGATCTCTCTGAGCATGTCCTCTCTGAGCATGTCCGCCTCCTGGGCCCGCAGCCGGTGTGGGGAGGGGGTGCGGCCTTGTCCCAGGAAGAGAGGCCCCTCATTATCCTCCTCTCCTGAGGACTCCCAGGGGCTTTCCCCGGCAGAGTCAGTGTGGGCTGGAGAGGGGGGGAGCTGCCCCCGAAGTCGGGCCCGGTGCAGGGTTTCCACCACCACGTTCCCTCCCACCGAGGTCCCATCTTCTTCCTCAGACCAGGCCGGTGGGTCTACCCTGGAAAGACTGCCTCCTCTTCGGATTCCTTCTGGCAGTTCGGGCACACTTCGGCGTTGAAGAGCTTGGGGGTCAGGAGGTTGGGGGCGCAAAGGAACATCTCGGAGGTCCAGGGTGGAGAAGGTGAGGCGAGGGTCCCGCCGAAGGGCCCTCTGGCGTAGACGACTCAGTGGGGAGCGGAACCCCTTGGGGGAGCCTGGGATCAGAGTGCCGTAGCCAGAGTCTGAGGTGTCATCTGGTACAGAGGGAGCGTCTTCATCTGTGTCTTCCGTCACCACCAGGTGGGGGATGATAGCCGAAAACACAGAAGTCCTACAATTAACAGCAAATAGTGTCAGATGCTTCAGGTTCAAGTTCAAGTCCAGGAGTCTCCCTTCCCTGTATCTCCTTCTCATTGCCCTGGGATTGTTGTTCTCATCTGGCTGGCTATGCCACGAGCTCCTAGAAGAGCGCAGGCTGCTTCTAAGCCATTTTATCCACAGCACCTGGTCCAGGACCTTGTATCAGGTAGCTGGGCAGGCATTTGCCGAGTGGTTCCTGAGCTCCCTTGAGGTCAGCCCCCGTGACAGATTCTTGTCTCCTTAACTATCCTGCTGAGCAGCTGTGTTGTCACGGATGAAGAGCTCACACTCTGGGGATCTGGACTAGCTGGATCCCGGCAGCTCTGATACTCCACAAGTCCATACCCCCTTCGCTGTCCAGCCTGCTCCTCAAGGAGGTCACACGTTCCCCTAGGCTGGCTGGCCCTGCAGCCTGTCCCACGTACCCCTTCACGTGCTGGTGCCAACCTGCAGCCTGCGTTGCTCTGCCTATTGCCAATTCCTCCCAAAAACTGTAGTGCCATTTCTCAGCCTTTTGTGTTCCTCCTCTCCTTCTCCCTGCCTGCGGGCCCCCTATTTTGGGAGACCGAGTGGTCCGTGTGGGTCTTACCTGCCCTCTGCGCTGCTCTGAGAGCCCTCCGGGGAAGGCGTGGAGGGCCGGCTGCTGGGGCACTCCCTGTCCTGGTCCCGATAGAGGGCCAAGAGCTCCCTCTTCTGTTGGACGTACTCCTCTGCTTTCAGCTTCTGTAGGGTGACCTGGGGCAGGGATACTTTCATTATTAAGAGCTCTTATTTATTGAGCACTTGCTGTATGCTAGGCACCATGCTAAGTGCTTACAATACATTATCTTATTTAATCTTCACAACAACCCTGTGAGGCAGGTATTTTTACCCCTGCTTTACTACTGAGAAATGGAGTCTCTAAGGTTACGTAACTGCCCAAGGGGTACTTCTTACAGTAAGAAAGTGGAGTGGTGCCAGGATTTGGTGGCGCCAAACTCTAGAGCTGGTGTTGGGGCTGGGTGGGATGAACAGAATGCCCCTTTTCCTACCTATACAGTTCTTCCTGCTCCTCATGCCCCCTTGGCAAACCCTCTATCAGCTCTGCCCCCTCCTTCAGGAAGCCCTCCCCGATTGGTGGTGATGGTGGTGTAAGTGCTCTGTACTGGTACTGGGCCCTCAGGTTGCTCCTTCAAGAGCATCCCTCTCCTACCACCTGGGTCTCTGCCCTGAAGGTGGGAGGAGAGGAAGGCAGGTGGGCAGGAGCAGGCTTTGTCCTGGGCTGAGGACTCTGCTGTCCTTCAGAGGGATGAAAGCGATGCTGTCCCTAGAAGCATGAGGAGAAGCCACATTATATCGTCTGTTTTCCTCCCTCAATATCTTCATACAGGTGCCATCAGAATAAAATAGTGCCATCTAAGTAGTGCTTTTCAAAGCACCTTCACATGTGTATGGTCATTGAATACACACCATTGCCCTGCGGTGTGCAAAGCATGGATCTTTGCCTGCTTTACAGATGAGAAACTAGACTTAGAGGGATGAAGTGACTTGCTCACGCTCCAAAAGGCAGAGAGAAGCAGAACTGGGACTGGGCCTTGCTCTCTGAGTCCCAATTCGGCAACCACACCGCTTGTGAAGGGCAGCCTTGCAGGGTAAAGGGTTCCTGAAGGACAGTAGCTTGAGGAGGGGAGGGAAGGCTGTGGAATCCGAGGAGAGGAGGTAGGTGGAGGCTTGGCAAGGGGAGGCAGAGGGGGCTGCTGTGGGCAGCACCGTTACCGGTCCTCACTGGTATGGCCGTATCATCGTTAAAGTATTGAAATGCTTCCGTGCTGGCCAGGACATGGCTGCTGCCTGGGCCTCCCCCCTTCCCGGTCATCCCCCACCCCCACCCAGTAATCTAGCAGCTAGAGGGCTGACACCTGGCACAGCAGAGGACCTCTACCAGCCCGCCCCCGCACAGCGCTCCATTCTGACTGGCTGGGGCCCAGGCCGTCCTAGTTGTTAGGTATGTTTAACCTCTCCCCAGCTTGACGGATACAATCCAGCAACTCCTGGCACCTGGACTTTCCCAGAAACACTGGGGCAGCCGGGTCAGGACAGCAGACGTGCTGGGGAGGTGCGCGGACAGGGATAGGAAGATGACATCACTTCTCCCTCCCCGGCTCTCCAGTCACTCATCTCGTGAGTGGTGGTAGCACGAGGGTCCTCAGCAGCCTCGGAAGACGTGGTCTGTTGGCTGGAGCAGGGGGTGGAGCTGGGGGCAGGAAACCAGCAGGCCAGGACCAGGCCCCGACTCCCCTTCCCCAGGCTGCATCTCCCAGCTCAGTGTGAAGCAAGAAAGGGGGGTGAGCAGCTGGAGTGGCCTGCTCGTCCTGCCGACGTGCCCTGCCCTGTTGCCCCCCAGGGCCAAGTGCAGCCCCGTGTTTGGGATGCCCAGGACGGGGCTAGAGTGCGCAAGAAAAGAACGGGAAGGGTGGGGGCTTTCTGTGAGGACCAGCAGTGCCAGCATCTCCACTAAACTTGTCACGTGCCACCCTACCCGGGAACGGGCGGGGAGGTGGGGGGAGCCTTGTGCACTGGGGCCTGTTTGAAGTGCCCCCAGCCACCCCACAGCCTCTCCAGCAACCCTGGGGAATCTCAGCTCAGATGGGTGAGACGAGGCACATGGGGGAGACCGCCAGGAAAGGAAGAGGAAATTGGTGCCTGAGCCGGAACGCGATCCCCCCTTGAAGCTGGGAAGAGGAAGGGAGGCAGGATCCTTCTTCCTTTGTTTGGTGACAAGGAAATGCCCCCTCTCCCTGATGCCCCTGGGGCAGTGCCCAGAGTCACTCGTTCTCCCCAAAGAGCTCCCCAGTGCTGAACTGAAAACTGATCTCTAGGAGTTGCCCCCTGACTTCCTGAGCGACAGACCCTATTCCCTTCCCCAGTCAGCCTTGGGCCCTGCCCAGGCACCATCGGCCACTCAGTCCAGTGATGACAAGGACAAACATTTGTGGGGTGTCCGTGAAGTGCTGAGCGTTGTGCCAAGCCGTTCACCAACACTATCCTCCTGTTTGTGTGGCATGGTAGTTACCCACAGCACTGAAATTCCCCGGACAAGGCCAGACTCAAAGAAGGGAAGTAACCCCGCTGGGAACGCGGATTACACGGGCCACAGCCTCGCGGCCCAGACCCTGGCTCTTACTCTGGGCTGCCCGAAGAAGACTCTCCTGCTTTAATGTCTTGGCTTCCATCTCTGACAGCTCTTTCTGTTCCCATCAGTGGTTCCTTTTCGTCTTCCCAGCCCACACACATGGGCGTTCCCCAAGATTCTGTCTCTTCCCCCTAGAGAAGCTCATTTTCTCTGAAAGAGCAAGCCATGGCAGCTAGACCCACCAGAAACAAATCTACAAGGCAGCATTTCTGCAAGGGGAGAAAACAGTGGTCTGACCCCTGGAGATTGCTGAATGGAGGGGCCCAGTGGATATGATTGATGGCTCTACAGAGACGATCCCCTAAGCATGTGGTTTGAGACAATGGCAGGAAAGCTAATTACGAAGTTTCAGGCCTCTTTGTTTTACTGGCTGGGGAGCCTCCGTGCACATCTTGATTATAGATTCCTTTAGACCTTTCCTGTTCGCCTGGGGGTGGGGGTTGTGCTAAATTATTTTGCATAGGCAATTTTTAGTGGCCGCTGGGGGTTCTAAAGAGAGAAGGTGAAGTGGGGGTTTGTCGTGGGAATCTAAGGGAGAGGAGAAAGTTCTGAGGGTGCCTGCCAGTAATGGGCTCTAGGAACATTGATGCTACTAGCTTCCGCTTTTGTCCTTGAGCCTGGGCCTTCAGGAAATTCGATGAATCAAGAGCATGGTGTTAGTTGCCAGTCAGTCGAGGCTGGGGGAAGTGAGTTCAGGCTTGGGCAGGGGTGGTGGAGAGAAGCCTCTGCTATGCAGAGAGGGGATTAGGAACTGAAGCTCGAGCAGTGCTCAGGCCAGATGGGACCACCCTCTCCCCAAAACCCACAGGCCTCCCCTGCTCGCCCCCTACCTTTGGCTTCCTGGGGACTGTCACCATCCTGCTTAGGTATTCAAGGAAGCTGAAGCCCTGCAGGGCTGGAAGACATAAGACCCTGAGGTTCCGGCTTCCATCCTTACTTCTCACCTGAGCTGTAGGCCTGTTTCCATAGTTCCCAAAGCCCCTAAGACATCTCCACTTGCCTGCCTCCTGCTGCCTCAATTTCCTGGTGCTTCTGTTTAAAATGAAATATTCCTACCCCGGCCCCACCCTTCCCAGGAAGCAGTGACTAAACCAACAAGTTTCCTTTTCCATCAGGGGTCCCCTTGCCGATGCAGACTTCCACCCCGAGACTCAGGAGGCCACTCATCCCCTCTGTCCTCCCGCCCCTGAGCCCCTGAGCACGTGCGAGCGCTGGCCCGGGCTGTGTGCCTAGTCGGGATGATTTCTTAGAGTCTCCCCTATGGGGCAGGCGCTGTTATTGTTTATATCTGCTTTGCAGCCGGAGAAACTGAAGCTGACGGAGGCCACGTAATGTACCCAAGGTCACACAGCCAGCACCTGGTGGGACTGGCGTCTGAACTCAGATTTTTCTGAATTCAGTGTAGGCTGTAACCGCAGTCTCACCCCCATCTCTTCCCTCTCCTTTATTTCTTCTTTCCCCCCTCTTTTTTTTTTTTGGATGTCTCCCTAAGGTGCCAAACCTTCAATGTTTCACACAGAAACTAGTACAACAAGCGGCCACCAATCTCTCCCTCCTCCAGCCCACCGACACATGGCTACCAGATTCCCTGAAAACCCAGTTCAAGACAAAACACACTGATTTCACCATGTCATTCCCTGCTCAAGCGTTCACGGCGGCTCTCTCTTGTCCACCCCATTCAACATGTAGGCCCGCGCCACTGCAGCTCTGAGGTCCTGTAGGACCTGGCCTCTCCCCACTTAAGCACACAAACCCTGTGCTCCAGACTCACACAGATGTGGTCACTGTCCCCAGAATAAATCCAGCCCAACTGTGCCTCTGATTCCTCTGCTCTTGATCCTCCCCATCCTTAAAAGTCCAGTTCAAATCTTCACCCTTCATAGGCCATGCTGCTCCTGTAGTGGGCTGCACAGTGGCCCACAAAAAGATACGTCCAAGTCCTGACCCCTGGAACCTGTCAGTGTGACCTTATTTGGAAAAAAAGGGTCTTTGTAGATGTGCAAAAATCCTGAGTTAAGGATCTCACGATGAGGTCTTCCTGGATTTAGGGTGGGCTCTAAGTCCATGACTGGTGTCTTTATAAGAGAAAGGAGAGGGAGATTTGGACACAGAGAGGAAGGCCATGTGGAGACAGAGGCAGAGATTGGAGTTTTGCTACCACATGCCAAGGAACAGCTGGAGCCACCAGAAGCTGGCAGAGGCAAGGAAGGACCCTCCCCAGAGCCTGGGAGGAAGCTCGGCTCTGCCAACACCTTGATTTCGAACTTCCAGCCTCCAGAACTTCAAGAGAATTCATTTCTATTGTGTTTTAAGCCACCAAGTGTGTGGTATCCGATAGAGCTCCATTCGGCTCTCTCTTCTTTTGAACTCCTCCTGCCTTTATCACATAGACCTGCCCATGTCATTGCCCTGCCTAACGCCTCCAGTGACTCGGTCATCTGTAGGACAAAGTTCACATTCTTCAGCGTGGTGTCCCGAGGTGGGCATGATTTGGTCGTACCTACCTCCCAGTCTCTCTCCTGCTGCGTCTGCCCTTGTACTTTATGCCCTAGTGATACGGAACTGCCATGTGGTGGTTCTGTCAGCGCACACAACTGTTCACATTTCTGGCCTTTGCACGTTCTGCTCCTCCGTGGGGAATGTCCTTCCCTCCTGCTCTTGTCCTAACATACTCGCAGGTATCCCCCAAATGGTGCTCAGACATCAGCTCCTGTGCGGTGGCTTCCATCTCCCTCCCGAAGGCACGCCCGACAGTCCAGTGCAAACCTGAATCCACAGAGCCTCTCTCTCTCCCTCTCCCTCTACCCTCTGTCCCTGCACTGCAGGGGACCTGCCCATCCCTCCCCATGCCCGGCCTTGCCATACCTGGGCCTGCTGGGTCTTATCCAGCCACCGGGCACGGTCTGTAGAGCTGGGACAGTGCACGATGAGGGCACTAGACACGCACTGGAATTCAGTGAGGTGGATCACCAGGAAGCTGTCTGAGTGGAGGAGAAGGTCTGCTTCAAGGGCTGGGCCTTATTTGATCCCCATCCCGACCCCTCGTTCCCCTCGACAAGAGGCAGGGAGAAGGAGAAGGCTTCCCCCGGGGAGCGACCTACGAGGGTCACGCAGAGGTCGGAATACAAGCTTCTCCAGCATCAGAGGGGGCCGGATGACCTTGGCCTTGTCTGCCTTGCGCTGGGGCTTGGTCACCAGCAGCATGTCAGAGAAGAGGAACAGGTACACGTCCAGCTGCAGGGGGAGGCAATGGGAGAAAGAGATGGGGTCGGCTGGGGCCGGGGGAAGGGCTGGTCGGGGAGTGGAGCTCGAGCAGGCGGGAGCATGCGCAGAGCTGGGGCTGCTAGGTGGGAAGGGTGTTCTCTCTTGCTTTGCAGGCAGGGGAGGTGGCGGGCTCAGGGTCATACAAACAGCCGGAGCTCAGCCAGAACCACGTGCCCTTCCCAACACACGTGCAGCACTCCTCTCCCGTTTCCAGTGTTTCTGCCGCACCCTGTGTCCCCCCTCCCCCCTCTTCAGTTCGGCTCCCACCTCCTGCACTGCGCCCACCGCACCTCACCTTCCCTTCCCGGCCCTCCTTCACTCGCACGGGTCCCTCCAGCAGCAGCTGTCTGGTGTGCTCAGGGGCAACCCCCAGCATGGGGGACGTCAGGTCCAGGGTGGAGAATGGACGCAGGTTCTGAGGGACACAGGCAGGGGAGGGGACAGACAGGGTGCCGGCAGGCTGTCTCTACATCCCAGCCAAGGGTGGCTCTGTGTTCTGCCACCAGCGCCACCTTTCTCTCTGCGTCCTCCCCCAGGGGCTGAGCAAGCATCCCAGTGCCTCCTTTTTGCTCTTCTGACCTCTGTCCCTTAGACCCTCACCGCCAGGAAGGAATGATGGATGCATCCCTTCTTGGCACCCACGCACAGGGTCTTCCGGCCTCTGCCCCCCCAGGCCTCCCTTTCACCCGCATTCCCAGCCCCTTGCTTCTTGTGAGCCCCTTCCCTCTGCCCTCTCTCACCTTCTCCACCTCCTCACTTGGCGGCTCCAGCACCTCGTAGGGCCCGATGCGCTGGGCCGCAGCCACCAAGCTCTCCTGCTCCTCGCCTTGGCGGACCTGCCCATTGATGTGTCGCAGGAAGGACTCCACAGCTGCAATCTAGGTGGGGGGTTGGGGGTGAAGGAGGAGGGACAGCTCAGCATCCTTCCCAACCAACGACAAGCACAGCAGGCCGACCCGGTCAGGGCCACACTCCCACACACAGGGATTAGTGCCCACTCACCAGTCCCCAAGTCCCCAGGGTCCTGGCCCTGCCGGGGCACCTACCATGGCATTCAGGGCCTCTTGGGCTTGTGTCCCTGGGCTCCTCTTGAGCACGGCCTGGAGCAGCAGTGGGTACTTGGTGACGCGCTGGTGGGGCTTGATGAGCAAGTCCCCGAGCATCTGCCTCCCCGAGCTCTTGTGCTTCTCACACCACTGCCGGGAGGTGAGCGGGGCTCAGGCGTCTGCTGGCCCACCTGCCCTACCTGGTGATGAACCCGGCCCAGCGGAGATTGGGATGACCTGGCTGGCCAAGACGCACCCGCCCCTCCCCGGCACCCCCCTCCCACCTGCACGAAGGCGTGGAAGAGAGGGTTATTGTCTTGCTGCTCCCGGGCGTAAGCCATTGTCTGCTTCACTCGCAGGCAGTACTGGACGTAGGGCTGGAACCGCTGACCAAACTGGAGGGACAGATACGGGGCGCAGGGAGCAGGCAGGGGGAGGAAGGTCATTAGTACCGGCTCCGGCTGCAGAACATGGGAGCAGGGCAGGAGAGCCTCGCACAGGCCTTAGCCCAGCTCCTGCCAGGCCCTGCCTCCCTGATGGCCCTCACAGCTGGCTCTCCCTCGGCATTCCAGAGAGGAGCCTGAGGTTCCGAGACAGACCCACGGCTGCCCTCTGAGCTCCTTCTGGCCACTGTGCTGCTGCTCTGGCTTACTCTCCCACCATTAATAATTCAGCCAGACCGTCTTCAGGACGCTGCAGATTCCATTTCACCCCAGGCGCGGGGTGGTGACCTGAGGGTTTGCCCAGAAGACCTGCTCCTGTGGAAGGGCTTCCAGGAGACCGTCCCCCCATCTCTCTACCCACTGCAACCTTTTCCTGCAGGGCTCATGCTTGCCTGGCCGGGTAAAATTGTGGAAGCAAGTCTGACCCTCTGCTCTCTTGCTTTCTCTTAGCATTCTTCTCCACTCTGGATGCCCCCTGTGGCCTTTTGCACCCACCTCCCAAGTCATCCTAAGGGTCCTAAGGGTCCCCTCACTTAGGCCCCATTCTTGCACCCAACTGTTTGTTGACAGAGCTCTAAGAATTAAGCTTTTACAGTTGATCTGCGCTTAGGTGTAGCCCTTCCCTGAGACAGCTCCATTTCCACTTGTAATGGCCTCCAGAAGCCCACAGGACCTTTGGCGCAGAGGCCAAACTTGTGGGACAGAGGGCAGGTGAGGTGATATTTGGGGTAAGGGCTACGCCCTGCAGGCCCCGCCGATCACACAAGGATTCAAGTCCTGTGGGCACGCCCTACAGACAGGACCCCTCTGGGTCTCCCAGTCCTGCCCCATTCGATGTGGCCCTGCCCCAGGCCTCACCGTAAGGAAGCCGCTTTGCAGGCTGAGGGGGTCCAGAGGCTGGCCTGAGGCACGCATCTCCTCCAGGGCGGGCCCCAGCACCTCCTCCCAAAAGCTCCGATGGGCTCGGATCAGGCTGGGGACATTTCCAAACAGGGTCTCAGCTGACACCTGGAGGAGGGAGCAGAATTTAGCAACATGCCTTTGGCAGGCCCGTCTGGTAGCACTGGCTGTGGGAGGGCGGGGGTCGGGGCTCCAGCCTGCCCTCCACGTCTGTGGCCTCAAAGGGCCAAGTACTGGGAGATGGGGGGACCTGCGGCCTGCTTGGGGTCTAGAGCAGAAGGGGGGAGGGTGGGCGGGAGCACCTAGGAAATGGGGCAGCCTGGGGGGCTCCCTGTGCTGCCCCCACCCTTACCCCCAGGCTCCCCTCCCCAGCTCCCACTCACGTCCGTCAGCAGTCCCACGCGCTGCAGGTTCAGCAAGCCAGCAGCTAGGAGCTAGATGCAGGGAGAGGGAAGAGGGTCTCAGTGCCTGACCGCCCTCCTCTTGGGACCCCAGCCTAGCCCTTCAGCGCCACTCCCCACCTCCTACCCACTTCAGTGCTGCCGACCCCTCTCCCCAGATCCTGGGCAGGTCAGGGGATCAGATCTCTGGTGTCCTGCCCCTCTGGTCTGGGAGATTGGGGGTGATGCACCGGAGATGGGCGAATGGCTGCGGACGGGGCCAGGGCAGGGCTGGGGGAGGCTCACATCGGTCATGATCTTGAGCTTTCTCACGTAGATGAGCTCAGTGGTCAGCAGCTCCCACAGTGCTTCCTGCTGGTGGCAAAGCTCCCGGCTCATCTCCTGTGGTGGGGATAGTGCTGCTTCAGCAGGCATCGCTCACCAGAATGGCAGGTAGCATTTATTAAGTGCTACTGGATCCATGTCACAGGTCCTAGGTGCTATGTACACGACCTCTTGGTCCTCAAACCACCCCTCCAGTGTATAGATGGTGTTAGCCCCATTTTACATATTGAGGCAACTGAGGCTCACAGAGTTGGCTGTCTTGGCCAAGATCTCACCAGTAAGTGGCAGAGCCAGGATCTGAACCAAGATCAAGGTGTCTCCAAATGCTTTTCCCCATGACCCTACCTCCCGAGGCCTTTCCCTCCTCGGCAGAAAGCGTGTCTGCATGTCTGTAGTGCCATGGGGACAGACACTGCTTCAGGCCCACCTTGTGCTCAGGCACCAGCTCCCTCCAGGACTTCTCGATAGCCAGGCCGCTGTCACCGCCCTCTCCTATTTCCCAGCGCCGCCGGTCCTCAGGGGGCAGGCGGGGCATCCCGAACATGCTGAACGTGTGCAGCCTCACCTCCAGCTCGTGGGCCTTGGTGACATCCTATGGGAGCCAAGAATGGGATCAGTCCTGGCCACTTCCTTGGTACCCAGCCCACAGGGCTCTGGGAGGGCTGTGTGTGCGCATGCATGTGTGTGCATGCGTGTGTGTACGTGGTGGGAGGTGGCAAGCAGCACCGAGTATGAGTAGGGGCGTAGAAGCGTGGGGTCGGGGATTGGCCCCGGCTGCTGGCTGGAATGACACAGCAGAAGGCATTGCTGGATCCTGGTTGGAGATGCACCTTGGTCTGAAGAAAGGTGTCAGGACACAGGGATCTGACCTGGGCTCCCTGACCAGAAGGATACCTTCCAGGGGTCTCCTGGTTTAGAATGGGGTCGGGGAGGGACAGAATCAGAGCCTTCAGAGGGACCTTCAAGTGGAGATCAGAGTAGGACATAGGGAACCAGTGGTCTTGGGCAATGTTTTGACATTTGCCCACAAAATGGACATTTTCACGAAGCAGCATGGCTTACATTTTACAATTTTTTGATACCAAGTAAGGTAGGCAACAGATATTCCCAACTCCCTTACATCCCAAATGTAAGGGAGCTTGAGAGGAGAGGTGAGGCTCACAGCTGGGGTGCAGGATGATGTGGGGCTTGGGGGTGGAGGGAGCATGTCCAGCTCTCACATTACTTGGTAATTTTCAAAAGCTGAGGGTTTAATATTAATAGCTGATTCTTCACATCTTATCAAAATGTCTTGAGTCAAAGTCACTGGGTCCAATGCATGGACCAGGTACACATATATCCCCGAGCGGGTCTCTGGACAGAGCAGTGCCTGACTTCTTGGAGGGGCTGCAGGCAAAAGCCTCCTCGACCCTGCCCCAGCCACTGCAGTTTACTGGGCCTGGGTGCATGGGGGTGGGAAGAGAGGGACCCCCTTACCTTGAGTTTGGGGGAGTGAGGTGGGCCAACCCCAAAATGGCCTCCATGCCTCTTCTCGGGCTCTGGTTCTCGCAACCTCATGGGAGACAGGCCTCGGGCCTGGCCAGAACCCTTGGCAAAGGGGACATAGTGCTGGAGGTATCGGCGACTGGTATCCTGGGAGGGAATCAGGGAAAGTTCTGGGGGTTCCTCCCTTTTCCCAGCAGTCCCAGATAGGTAGTGGGGCCCAGGCTTGGTTCTAGACATCAGCCCCCAACCCTATCTATAGTTGGGCTGGCGCCCTCTCCCCTCAAACCAGTGTGGTGAAGGCTGCCCCTGCCCTGAGTAGCGGCTGCTGCGAGGGAAGCCAAGCTGAGTGGGCAGGGGCACGCGGCCTGGCCTGCCCGTGGGCCTGGGGGCAGGAGCGCAGGCACACACATGCCTGAGCTCTGGTGTGTGTATCCACAGTGTCTCCTGCTCACACGTGTGCTCTCTGTGTCATGGGCTTGCACGGACAACACGTGGGCACACTGCAGTCTGGGTCCCCACAGCTCTCCTTGTCTGTGACCAGCCTTCCGCACACATGGGGACAAGGGCACACACATGTGCGGCCTCCTCCCTAGGGGCGTGCAGCCTGTGTTCCATCCAGCTGGGAGTGGCTGCCCTTCCGTGTGAGAGGCTGAAGCCACAGAAGTCTCCTCCCAGGGCAGGCCTGGTCACATTCCTTGATTTGCCTGTGGCCTGAATTACCCCACATACTTCCTAGTTTCCCTTCCCACCCACAGCCTGTGAGAGTCCCCATCTCCAAGGGCCAAATCCTCCTCCAGTGAGGCAGGGGATACCCCCAGTCAGAAGCAGAACTGTCCTGAAGGGAAGCCTGGAGGCAGAGGGACAGACGGGAGCTCCGGCTGCCACACCCTTTTGCTTGGTCGGGACTGGAGGAGGGCCAGCCAGGTGGAGCCAGGGGTGGAGCTGAGGCGGGCACCCCACACCCTCCTCCGCCTGGGGCGTAGGGACACCCTGAACCTTTGCTCTTCCTCAGTTCTGACTCAGAGGGAGGCAGGTCACAGGGAGCCCTCAAACTCCTGCTGTGTAGAGGCAGGAACCTGGGAGGTGCCAGCTCCAGGGTTTGGTGACCTTACCTGCAGCTCTGTGCCTCAGACCTGTCTAACAGCACCTCCTCTGCAGGCCTGGCTTCTCCTGGCTCTCTGCCTCTCCTGCCCCGGCTGTCCAGGAGCCTGGCCCAGGCACTGCCCTCCTCTCCCCAGCAACCCAGGAAAGAAGAGTCGGATAAGGGACAGCAAAAGGGAGCCTATGAACCTGCAGGGGGACAGAGACTCCAAAGCCTGGGCATCCTCCCTCCTGCCCCACCCGGGTCACCTTCAGGCAGAGCCTGGACTCACCAGCACGGGGACTCCTTGGGGATAGAGACTGCCAGCAGTGATCTGGGCAGGGGCTCGATGCCCGCCCCCGTAAGTCTTAATGCGGGAGGCCACGAGTCCATGCAGGGGGCCCTCATCTGGAGGACTGAGGGCATGCATCCCTTCTCTCCTGGGTCACCTCCAAAGGGTCATAGCTCCAATGTACAGGAGAAAGGAGTCCCCTGAGGCCGCAAGAGAGAAAAGAAAGGAAGGGGAGGACCAGCCTTGATCAGTGAGTGGCACCAGGCTGGAGACCAAGGGAGGATGGAAAGAGAGTGGAGCAGGGGAGGAGAGGGCCAAGGGCTTGGTCACTTGTTGGCGGAGGGTTGGGGAGGTGGCCTCATCTATGACTTGGTAGGGTAGAGTAGGTCTAGGCATAGGCCATGTAGAAAGCCCCTTGGAGATCTATCTTCTTCCTCACATGTGTGCACATTTGGGATACAAACTCCTACGCTGGCCTCAAAGGATGCTGTTGTTCTAAGAGTAGCTGGGGGCAAGGGTCACAGACAGGTCTCTGGCTTTCTGGATACCCCCAGGTGGAAGGATTCCCCTTCTACCTAGATATATCCCCTCGCCCCCTGTCCACGCACAGCCTGGGAAGAGCTGCAGGGAGGCAGTGGGTGGGGAGGCGAGTGCCGGCGGCTGGAGACAGTCCAGGCAGCTGCCCATTTTTGTGCAATCTGCAAGCTAAGAATGGTTTTCACATATTGAAATAGTTGAAACAAACCAAAGAAAACAGTATTTTGAGACAAGTGAAACTTATATGATATTCAAATTCAGTGTTCACAAATGCAGTTTTATTGGAATACAGCTTTGCTTATTTACTAATTGTCCGTGTCTGCCTTCCTGCTAGTTGTGACACATGTACAGGCCACAAAGTCCACACTATTTACTGTCTGGCCCTTTACTGAAAAGTTTGCTCACCCCTTAGCTGGCTCCTCCTGGCCACAGACAAGGAGGTGACTGGGGACAGATATCAGGCCGCTGGCCTTTATAGGTCAGTCAAGTGCAGGAAGAGTCTCTCCCAGCCTCGGAGAATACCACCGTGGAGCCGGGAGCCAGGCCGGGGCTCCATCCCTCGCCCCTAAACCCTGAGGGAGGACCCACCTGCCGAGTGGGCAGGGTCTGGAGAGGACAGGGGAGGTGGGTTCAAGAACGCTGTGCAGGTGCTTGTCCCCCCATGAGGGGGGCCTGAAGCCCCTGCTCAGCCCTCCCTTTACTTTCTCTCTGATTTATGAGCAGAGGAGGAAACCGTTCACTGTCTCCCCTGCCCCTTCCAACAGTCCTCCCTGTGAGGGCTCTGTCTCCCTCTTGCTCCCCCACGCAGGGGGGGAGCTCGGGCCCAGCTTCCCTTCCTCCCTCCAGCCGGAGGCGAGGCCTTCCCCCGCCCCAGTTCCCAGGCCCCGCGTCCCCTGCCCGCCCCGCCCCTGTCCGCCCGGCCCTCCCGCCGCTCACCTGTGCCCGCAGGTGTCCCGGCGCCCGCTGCCCGCGCTGCCGCCCGGGCTCTCCGTCGCCGTCGGCTGCCCCGGCGATGCCAGCCGCGCTGCCCAGCCTGGGACTGGGACGCAGCGGCCCGCGGGACCCGGCAGCGCCGGGCCGGGCGGGGAGGGACGGTGGCGGGAGGGGGCGGGGACGCGGGCGGCACCGCCCCCAGCCGTGAGCACCGCGGGCCGCTCAGTGGGTCCCTGGGGACATAGGAACCCCTGCCCCATGCAGCCGCCACCCCTGACAAGGACTGCTCACTTCGCAGTGCCCTCTTCCGCTTTCCCTCCGCACTTGAACCAACCACCCACCGGGCCGGGGCCGAAGGGCTGGGACCGCGCGCCACCCGCGCCCTGCGCGCTCGGCCAGACCCCGCGAGGCGCCAGGGTAATGAGCGGGAGCGAGAGGCGGCGCCGGCCGCAGAGGGCGGCGAGGGCGATGACCCGGTGACTTGTGTCGGGTGCCCACCTCCCTTTCGGAACGCAGTGAATGACCAGCTGTCCCGGTGTGCCAGCGCGAGGGGCGTGCTCCGGGGACCGGGCAGCGCGCGCTGCCCTGGCTGCGGAGTACAAAGGGTGACCCTTATCTCTTAGTGCGCCCCGCTTGCCGGCCATGGCAGCGCGTGGAGGCTGTCTCTGGACTTTGCCTTCGCTCCAGGGATGAGGCCAGGTGCCAGGCTGAGGCCGAGCCGACTCTCCTCCCATTGTCTGTGACTGAGGTGGGAGGAGAGGGGTATCAGATGGGGACACCTTCCCGCTTCACTGCCGGGTGCACTCCACAGGGGCCACCCAGCATGCACAGTGGCTGCTACAGTAGAAACTGCAGAAGGAAGGGCACTTGCTGGGCATTCCACGAAAGGACCACATTTTCAAATCTCCAAATTATGCCGCTTGGTCTGACAGAAGTGCTGGGTGTTTGAAATCAGAAGTGTCCTGTGGATGTGTGATCGTTATAATCACCAAGCCCAAGACCCTGCAGTGGGGATGGGGCAGGTCCAAGGCCTCCGTCTCTCCATCCGGCCTGTGGTCTCCTGCCTGCCAATGGCGTCTCCTTGGGTGACTGATACAACTCCTTACAGCTGTAGCGCATCCTGGAATTCACGAACCATTTTCAGAAGCAGAATCTCCCCGGCGTTCCCAGGGAAAAGAGTCTCCATTCCCCTCTCCTGTCTAGCATATTAAACACACAAATGATCAGTGTGACTCTGATGACTGTTCTGTTTGGGAGAGGAATCTTTATCACTGGGTGCTTTCTAATTGTACATTCCCCGTCCCCATCCTCAAACTTGCCCTCAGTGTTCCCTTTTCCTGAGCTTGCTTTGTGTGATTGCTTTGTTGGTTTAGAAGAGTCCTGTGTACCTCTGTTCCTGAATCACCCTACCTCCTGCGTCCTGCCTCTCAGTTGGCGGTGGGACCAGTTTTAAGAGGAGAAGTCTGGTGGGACAGGAACTGCAGTGGCAAGAAACCAGTGTGTGCCTTGTCCTAGCCCTTGCTCTTCTCCTTCACAGTGTGCGTGTATGTATGTTGTGAGAGCTAGACAGATAGACAGACAGACAGAGAGATCCAGGATGACAAGAATAGCCATAAGGAAAAGAGAGTTAATAAACAGGGAGATGGTGATTACTGGCAGTATTAAATGACACCCCAGAGACGGCGGGTGCCAAGGGCCCCTAGCTTCTCCTCCCAGTGTGTCCCAGAAGGAGGTGGAAGGAGTAAGAGGGAAATTGAAATTCAGAGAGCACCAAGGACAAGCCCGGACTTACAGTGCTCTGGGATGAGCCGGCTAGACTGGACCAGGGGACCTGGGAGAGTTAACCCTTTCACTTCCCTCAAGGCTGAGGTCCAATCTCCGCCTGCCACTGCCCCAGGGCCTGTCTTCAGGAGAGGTTCCCAGGGAGTCTAGAAGCCAGAGGTGTGGCTGGGCACAGGTGTGTGGGCTGGGAGGCGGGACTCCCATGTTTTTTGTTTGTTCTACTCTGGCCTTGTGTGATCATCACTGTCACAACCTCTGCTTTGCACAGCCCCTGCTGTGCTTCGGAGAGCAGACTCCCCGCCCCTCCACAGGCTCAGGGAGCTGAATGAGTCTGAAGAGTTGGGAAGCTGGAGGCTTGCCCGCTACCGAGTGGGGCCGTGGACACCTGTATACTTGTCTTTCTTCCTGGTTGCCCTAGACCTTCCTCAC